>CAFUXE010000710.1:3579-14192 GCA_903364295.1 Serranus cabrilla
TTTTACACCATTGCACTTCTATCACACGTTATGATATATAGTATATGTTTTTGAATCATTTAGAAATGTAAAGGACATGATCTGTTGACCCGAGAGTCTAAGTGCTAAAAAAAATTGATGAACTGAAAACAAAACAAAAAAACAGTGGCCAAAGATCCCTCACTGACTGGTCTGTGAATGGGATCTTGGCACTCAATCATGTTTTGCTACTTCTGTAAGACTGCCATGTGTTGTTCAGCAAAGACTGTCCAACAGTGGTGGCCTATAAACCGTATTGTCTTTTCCTGCTGTTTTAAGAGTTATTCCGATAGTAAGATGCATCTATATGTGCGGGTTTACAATACACACTGCTTGTTACAGAAACAGCATGTTTCTAAAAGCTGCGTTCACTGACAAAGTTGCATAATGATTTTGGCTTCTGTTTGATGACTTGGGCATTCGAGATTTTCAAATATTATTAGGGTCAATCCATTTGATTAATATCACATTTACATAATACCAGCAAATAACAATGACGGACACACTTATAATTTGTGGAGACACACTGACCATGTTTCCTGTGTATGGCTGTACCTACAGCAGCTCTCACCTTAAAGCTGATCTTTATCTTGTATTCAACACCCTCTTTCAGAACAAAGGACTGCTTCTTAAAGGCTTCAAGGTCTCCTGTTACAAACCACAAGGGAAGAAAGCACAAGCATCAACATTTTCTGCATAACAGAGTGATTCTAATCATAATCATAGGGAGAAAAAAGTATGTGTGACATAGTGCTAGGTTCCAAACAGCTATGTGTTATTAAGGATGACTTGTTTTGTTTAGTGAAACTTAGTTATTTAGTTACATTTTCCAACCAAGTGCTCTTGGTGGGCAAATAAAATCCCAAACTTCTTGTCATAACTTGAATTGACTTGTCATAAGTAACAAGAACGCCCACCATCACCAGTAAAGTAAAAAGTAATTAACTCACATAAAAATCAGCTTTAGTTAAGCAGCTTTCATTTAATCATTAATCACAATGTGCGACAGAAAGCACTAATGTGATGCTTGTGTTGTACACTGGCTCAGGAGTGTTGACACTCATCTGCCATAAGTGAGTGTGACAGAGACTGACACATGAGGCATCTGAAAAATGTTAAACTAATAGGTATTCAACATAGATATTATGTTGTGGAAATAAGCAAATAATCAATCATACAAAGCATATGGTCCATGTATTTGTAACATTAAAACATTTTCAAAACTAACTGATTCACTGTGTTATGTTAAGTCAACGTGTTTTGAACCAATAAGGGATGATTTGAATGTTCATCACAGTTTCTCTTTAAGATTATGATGTGAATGTTTATGTTACTCTATCGTTGAATAGCCTTCAAACATATTTTCCAAAATATCAGAGAATCTGATAATATTTTCCACATACCAGGCTTTGTAATTTTTGTTTTTAACCTAAAATGGCCCTAATACCCTGTTGTACATAGATTATGTTATATACTGTAAATGTATTTGAATTAGGAGCAGGCCCCTGTATGCTGCCTGAGGAGGGGCGGTATGACCCAACTAACACGTCTGGTGGTGGGAGGAAACACAGGGTCCCTGAGCTTCAAGGCCACAATAATCCAACATCAGAAAGGGCCTGGCATACAGAAGCTGCAGGTAGTAATCTGACTCACTCACTAAGTTTGTATGACTAATCGTCAGCAGCATCCAACAACAGCCCTGAACAAAATGTTGGATCTTTTCTGAAGCTTGGGATGATCAGTTTTTTATGGCTAGTCTGTGAAGCTTTGATGCATGTAAGTGGTGGTGTTGCATTGAATGGCATTATGGTGAGGGGCTTCAAACATTAACGCTCTGCACCTTAAATGAGGGTTGGACATAACATGTATAATTATATATACTGTGTATCAATACAGAAATGTACAGCAAACACTCCACAGAGAGGTCTGTGAATTATAACCTGAATGAAACTGGAATAAATCAAAACTATCTGAATGGCTAGGTGCTACTAGGCCTCTTGTTTGGATTTCAGGAAGGCTTATAAGTGTTTACACAACCCTGTTAATACATACTCAATACTTCCTGTATCCTGTTTAAATAAAAAAACTCAAAAGCAAAGAAAGATATTGCTGTAGAGAATTTGAGCTTCTTGTTATGGTACAAAGTTTTTTTACCTTACCAAAAGCTAATTTCACTATAGAATGCTTGTTGTTTTTGTTTGTTTTTTTTACATGATAATGGTCTGATTTAAAGGACTGTACCCAGTTGCATAAAGCCACTTAAGCTATGATTGTTCCTAAATTTTCATCTAAGGATAACTTAGAAAAATGTATTCAAAGCGTTCTCCCTGAGCTAGAGTTTCCTTAATAACTACTTTGCTCAAAACAAACTATGCTTGTCTCTTAAAAATTTAATAATTTATGAAAATGATTTGCTTAGGCAAGAAGACGACCTCAGAGACTTAATGCAACACTGAGCTTTAGGGAATATTTTGAAAAAGGGACAAACATAAGTTTGAAATGTAAGGTACTTTTATGCAGCCGGTCACAGAATATTTAGCACTATTGGTGGGCTAACAGTGACTAAGCTAATATTGCTGGCAGGGACCTTTTAAAAACCCACACTGATACAAACAGAATTGTTTTCATCTTCATTCTATGTCCATGGCAGGCAGTCATTATTTTGAGCTGAGAAAGTACGAGAATCCAGAGTGATGCAGGGAAAGGTAGAAACAGGACAGAATGTTCTGGATGTATTTAAATCTAGGTCGGCTGGGGTAGGAGAAACTCCAGAGGCGGGAACTTAACTGTCAAATGACCACTGTAAGCATCAGTACAATTTTTTTTTAAGTCTGCAGCTTAACAGAAAAAAGGATCCAATCTCTGTACCTCATCCCTGCTTCTCTACCTGTGTGTCCATATTCATCTACAGCATGCTCAGACCTTCACAGTTTGGTACTGTTACAGTAAATCTAAATAGTCCGTGCCGAGGTCAATATTGATGCTTTATGTGAACAAATATAGTTCTAGCGGAAAGATACGGAGGAAACATTTCTGTTGAGATTATCTGTGCACTGGGGTAAAATAGATATGTAGATTGTTTACCTACTCATGTTTGGATCAAAGAGCTGCTTATGACCTCATTTAATTTTGATGTACAAGCTTCACAGTTTCTCAAAAATAATCTGATGGCACCAATATGGCGAATAAATTCCACCCTGTTTTCACTGAAGCCAAACATTTCATTCAACAAGTATCTATTAATCTCTATTTGACTCACCTTGCAGGTCCAGGATCAGGGGGTTTGGGGCAGTTTCACACATCAGAGCCATCTGGGTCACTTGGACATTTTTGACACTGGGATCTGAGATTGGATCAAAGAAACAGATGGTTCAATAAAAAAACTGACATACTTTCCTATAACAAGCAGCTGACTCTGTGAACAGGCTCGGGGGAGGTAAAATCAGGACGGCTCAGCTGTAGTTGGGACAGCCTTTGCATTAATTAGATCTTAGTTTATTCTCAGTCCCAATGAAGCAACCTTTTTCCATCACTGAGAGACAGCATACTAGTTTATCAGGGGTTCAGCATACTAGAAAACATTAGGTAGCAGATTGCCATGAATGCATGCATGCTGAATACCCATAACTCCACGTAGGAATCTTAGCTAACAGGATGGGAAAATCTGGAAGGACAACCAATAAAGCATTGCTTTGAGTGGTACAAACAAGGTGTCATGTAGTTCCATTATGTTGACATTTCTACAGCCAAAATCCCAAGCACTGCCATTCACACCAAAACTATTTAGATTAAAAGGTATCAATACAGGTAAGAGGAAAATATGTATTTTTGATTTGGGGGTAAACAGTCCCTTAAAGAATATCAGGGGTCACAAGCAGAACATTTAGGGGTATACCTTAAATGGACCTGCAACGCAATAATTCACATTACTTCACATTATTCACAAATTACAAATCTTTAATTTAATTTTAGGGTCACAAATAAATAATAATGAAATAAATTACATTTCACATCCAAATGCAATGTAAACAAAAGGATGTTCTTCCTTAGCAATAAAATATGCTGTATTAAATTTTGCTATTATTTCTGCCTGATCTGCAGACTGTACCATGAAAGGCTGTGGGTAGGGGCGATGCGCTTCTGTTGGTGTAACAGCATATTCTGTGTTTTAAACTGGTGCTGTGCTTAATCTGCTGATTTGTGCAGTACCTGTTGCCTCAGCAAACTTAGTGTTGCCGGCATGTTTTGGCCCACATCGACAGCAAAAGATGCAGTTCATTGTGATATTTATTTTTGCAATACCGAAGCCAGTTGAATTCCTTCAGCCATCCCTCTCGAAAGCAGGAATTTTTCGCTTTTTTCGCCACAACTCCCCCGTATATTTCTACAGGTGGCTGCGTTAGAGGGTCTGACCCTGGTACAGGAGCAGCCGTATTTTGAGAAAAATAATAAATTGTTCTTTTTGCCATCGTCAAAGAAGAGCTGTGACTTAAAGACCCAAAGACAGCATGACAGGCAGCGAGACAGATAAGGGGACGAAGGTAGATAATGTGTTCCACACTGTTTATAAACGTCACTCCTGGACCTTCCACTCACAGACACACACACATACGAGTCTTATAATATGTTCATGACAGAGAGACACACAAACACTCTTTCCTCGTCGTTTTTCAACATGAAGAATAATATAAGATATAATATAAAATAACATGAAGAAAAAAAACCTTGGCAAATTTTCTGGTTGCGCAAGTGCCCCTAGTTGTAAAAAATGACTCGCACTGTCTCAAAAACGGGTAGCAAAATGCAAGGATTTGGTCGCAGTCTGGAGCCCTGCATGCTGATAAAGTGTCGGGTTTATAAATGCTCTAGGTCATCGCAACTGCTCCTTGGTAGTAATCAATAAACAGAACAAAAATGTATGTAACATTTCAATTTAATATTATTAACAATGTAAATATGTGGGTTACACACACGCACGCACGCACGCACGCACGCACGCACGCACGCACACACGCACGCACACACACAGCATTACCGGCGTCAGCAGCCCCAGGGCCTAGCAGGGTTTCCTTGTATTTGCGTAGGCTCTCGTCATCCTTATCCAGGTCATGGATCTCCTTCAATGTCTTCTGGGCTGGTGGCTTGTAGTTCACCTGCTCTTGCTCTTCATTTTCGGCGGCGATGGCTTCTAGCTGCTCCACAGGCACCTCATCCTCAGCCATGTCTTCAAACAGAGTTTGAGGAAAATAAAGCAGGTAAGATTAAGAAAAATAAAATCAAGAATAACTTTCAAGCTTCCAGAGAACTCCTCCTGTATTCCTAATGAGCACTTGCCTCGGGGGTCAGAAGTTGTAAATCACTGGACAAACAGACGACCACTACAATATTGTAAGTAAGGAATGCTGATGCAGAGAGTCCAGCCTGCTGGTGCTGTAGCTGCTCTGGTGCATGACTGTGCTGTGCAGCATTTCTCCTTACATTCCTGCTGCTGATGACCTAACTCTGGCTGCTGTGTGATATCATCTAAACACATTTCTCTGAAATAATATCATCACCACAAGGGGAGTCATGAATGAGTCGTCATGCATCACATGATACAAAGCCTCTCCATTGTAGGATTTGGTCTCTCGCAGGCCCAGACATTATTGGGTCATAAGAAAAGGACTGTGTTCCTCTGGCATTTTTAGAAAAAATTGACCAATCCAAGCCTCAAGTTTCTCACTTCTTTCATAGACTGTATACAGCCCTAATGTGTTGGGATGCTTAGGAACATATTACCGGTACATACAATTCAGAATTCATTGTACATTCAAAAGAGAAAGTTTATTAGTTTGAACATAAAAACATATGAGCCTGTGAGAGAATGGATTTAAGTTTAATTTCACAGTAAATAGTTCTATTTTATTATTTAGTATTTCCCTATGGCAGGGTCATCCCTTGCTAAGGAGGTTAGTGTTGGAAAACAATCCCTCTGCTGAAACACAACGTGTAACAAAAGCAGGAAGAGCACTGTTTATGCCAAGACTTGACATTCACATTAAGGCCATCCCACCAGCAGAAATACACAAGCCCTGAATCCTGTTTAGCTATTCAGTGTAGACATTTTGGATCAGAATGATTTTATCTACTCCTTTAAATTACATTCTCCTACACCACAATAGTGTTGGTTGTTTATCTTCAATCACTTCAGTGCAGTAATTTAATAGTGTAAATAACTATAAACAACAACTCTGCTGATCCAGGACACACCTAAATATTTTTTTGCACAACACAAATTTGCAGTTATGTGGAAAAAAGCAGCAGAGTGAACTAAGGATGTAAACTCTCTTTTAGGCTTGAGTTTAATCCTTCGCTGTAGTGCCAAATGTGCAGCTATTCAGCTGGCCAGAAGAAATGCCACCTGGTCAAGACAGAGAACATAGAGCAGAGGACACCATTCACCGATTAATTGATCATTTGAACAGAAATCAACTTGCAAACCATTTTGATGATCCATTCATTGATTAGACTGTTGGTTTGACAAGATTTGATGACACCTCGTGGGCTTTAGTAAGTTTTGATCGACATTTTGACTATTTTCTAAAGCGAACAGTTAATCTAGAATAAATCTGCAAATTATCAGAAAAAAAAATTGTTATTATTGTTACTAATCTACAACTTTTTGGATATCCATTCATCTTTATTTGGGGTTGTATAAGGTACCTATCCATAGTCTATCTACAGTAGTTGGAGGTTGGCAAGCCCCCAGTTTGGAGAAGCTTGCCAGATAACCGGCACAAAAGATAGGCTATTTACTGTTGTGGACGGTTGCAGCAAGACGTTCTTTAGCCACTTGAAAAAAATCAATATCACTTTAGGTGTACCCTTTATTTAGAATATTTTCACCACTTTACTTTGCCCTGAGACAGCCCTTTCCTCTAGCACTACATCTTAGCAACATAAATCTTCAGTATACCTATGCGCAAAATATTACTCTGCAGATCAGCTGTTTTGGTCAGACTTTCCATGGTTTATGGAGGAGACAACACAAACAAGAAAACAATAATGACGGATTACGACCTCAACAATGAAATAAGGCAAGATGATACCTTTATGAACTGCAATTTTTTAGAAAAATAACTTTTACAAAGATAGACTGAAGGGGCTAAAACTGAAGGCCAAGAGAGGGGTACTGTATAATAGAACATTTGCTTAAACTTATGCTGATTTTTAGATGGGTAAAATACAATAATGAAAGATAACAGTGAGCACACCTTTACACCAATCTTCCTTAAACAGTTTTATGCCAGTAATATGCTTTAATACCTACTTGACCTACTTGGGCGGCTGTGGCTCAGTCGGTAGAGCGGTCGTCCACAGCAAAAAGCTGTTGATTACTTAAATTGAGTACTTTATATCTTGATTTACCATAAGTAATTCTCACAATAATCCTGTCAACATCTGGAAAGGCATACAGATTCCTCCTCACATACCTCTCCCTGGGTGTCTCCTCTGACCTGCCCAAACTAGCAGCCATCAGAGGAATGTACAGAAACAAACTCTGCCAACTGAGGAGCTTTAGTCTGCAGTCACATAAGCATCCCAGAAGAAGAAAACTTTCCTTTGCTCTTCATTACTATTCCGCCATTATACAAATCATCTCTGGCACCTACATGTGGATTAGTTGAGGAAAGTTCCCAGGTACCTTCAGATACTAGGAAGGTGACTTAAAATGTTTTAATTCTCTCAAAGTTACTGTGTAGACCCATTAGATGATATGTCATAAAACAAAACACTGCAGCAAAGTATCCCACATTCATTTTTATTAAACATTTCTTTTATCTCAAAATGCACTCTACTGTTTTACATAACTACATTTGATGTCCACAAGAGACAAAATTTGGATCAAGGTTGTTTGTAATGACAGGAGAGGTACAGGTGGGGGAGGGGGCTTCAGAATGAATTATTATGTAACTGCTAGTATTAAACCCTGTCACTGTGGTGAAAAATCAAGGTCATCTTCTCTTCTCATTAGGTGGAAAGTCTTGGTGTACGTCACTGCAGCAGCAGGCCGTTGGTTTTAATAAAAGTTTGTTTGTTTTATGTTTTTTTTCATCGCCCTGTTCCAATGGATGTAAGTGTTTTGTAACAACAATTGGACAAGAATTAAGGAGATGACCTAAACTTTATATAAGTAGGCTCATCAAGTGCTGTCAACATTCAGAAATTTCAGGATTACAGAGTACATCAACGTGACGGACCCACCCCACCCAACCAAAGGGGAAGACAAAGGCACACTGCTCTCTGAACAAGACAGAAAGCTAGTAACTTCAAATCCATTTACACAGGGAAAAGACACAGGAGACTGGGGACTTACTGAAGTTTACCTCTTCTGTCTGGCCTGGGCTACTTCTGAGAAAATCTATTTCAGTATTAAACAAACACAAACCGCAAAGGAAGCTGCACTACCTATCCAGACTCTTTTGGTGTCCCTGTTGACCTGATATACAAAGAATAAATGTAAAGTATTACAGAATTAGACGGAAAAAATGTAAACAAAAGAAATATGCCCCCCCTCCCCTTTGTGTTGCTTCCGTTTTTAATGTTGCAAATCAGTTTGTATAAATCAGTGTAGCTGTATAAAACAATGTTTCCTGGAAGAAGTAAACTAACACGATTGAGGTATTTTACCAATGCTTCTGAATATAAATATCCACCACAAGTATATCAAGATTACGGTAAAGGGGCCAGCCGCCGCAGCTACCACTGCGATATCACAGTGCCTTACCATCTCATGACTGTGGTAAGTTAGCTAGCTATGCTATAACTGTAGACAGGCATCCTTTGAAGAAAACCGGCTAACACGCCGCTTTTGACAGTAGACCGGGTAGCGGTAGCACACTGCTCCCTGTAATAAAGTTGATACGAGTAAATAAATTGATTTATGCTCAATATTTGGGCTCAACCTTCATTTGCGCCAACCCCTTTGAACAGGGTGGGACTGAAGAGAGACAAGTGGCTAACGATTTCGCTCGCTGGGAACAATTCAGCCAAGCTAACCAGAGCCTGCGGCTAACATCAGCCTGTCAAGTTGTGATCAGTTAACGAGGAGGAGGTGTGAAATAAAACAGCTTCAGCAACTGACGCCGGTTTAGGTTATTTTAGAAATGGCGTTGCTGACTGCCCTTAAAACCAAGGAGACTTACCTTTATATTTAAAGCAGTAGTTATTTCAGGTGCCTTTGCAGTAAGTGCGTCGGTTTCTCTGCGCTCCTGTGCAAGTATGGCGAACAACGGAACGGCGCCGCCCCGTGTGCGCGCTCCCTCAAAGCGATCCCGAGGACAAGTCCGCGCACGCAAGTGACGTGCAGTGCAGTGTCGCGCTTCTCGTTTTAAATCAAGCTTTGGAACACACCTTTGCATACGGTCTTCACCCTATGGATTCTGGACACTTGTTCCCACCAACATCTCATCCATATATGGATATCTAATTTCACTAGGGACACTTCATCCCCCATATAAAACATACATATTTATTTTAGGAGCTATACTAGAAAACAAATATATTGCTAACAAGGTCTGTGGATTATCCTATACCCAAGTCATGATTTCTGGAAATAAACATTGCCAGAGTCCAATTATATATGAAAGAGCTAACATCTCTAAGAAACGATGATTGACATAAAGAACTAAAGTTAGGGAGGAAAAATAAACATTTCTGATTTTGTGCTCAACTGCTCCTTTCATGTTCATAATAACAGTAACCTAAATGTTTTTTTATTCATTTAACATAGGAATGAGACTTACTTTTGAGAATAGTCATGGTAAAATCCTTCAATTGCAGATTAAAATTTACTCCAGTCACTAGGTGTGGTATGACCAGCTAAATTTGAGGTAGAATAACTGTTTAACTGATGTTACTCTTCTCCACTTGTCCCACACCATATAAAAGCATCTCGACGGAACACTATCCCATAACAGTCACACACATCTAGCAAAACAGCCCAGCTTTAAGTTGATTTTCAGTGGAACATTTTCTCCCTGCTTTAAGATATATGAATAACTAAAGCTGACCTGACTGTTGAAGAATACAGAACAAAAAAAAATTACAATTCTGTTTTCATTTGGTCACAGTTGGCTTTCATTCTTTTATAAAGGCAGATAATTTCACAGTGAAGAGCAACTGCATTAATTGGCAGAGAGATCTCTGAATAAACAACCATCAAGACAATTCAGTATAATTATTTATGTACAAAACCCTTTGAATAGGTCCATATGTCAAGTATACAATACCAAATGACAGAATTGATGTACATTAAGATTTACCATTTTTAACATTACATTAAACAGTCTGCCAAACCATTTAATAATGATTTATACGATTTCAAGGAAAAGGTTTGTGGCAATTGTCCATACATTTGAAAAAGAGCACAGGAGGAAAATCCTCAAAACATAAAATTGCCCAAGAAAACATAGCTAAAAAATACTGCAAAAAAAATAACAGAATATAATGGTCCATGGAATAAAATGCCTTAAAAACACAACACAAAGTGGAATACTGTGTGATCCATCATATCAGACCAATCAGCTTTATAAAATAAAAAAAAAAAAAAAAAA
>CAFUXE010000710.1:21552-38585 GCA_903364295.1 Serranus cabrilla
CGTGACTTCTGCAACATTGTTTTATTTACTGCAGGTTGTATTTTATTCAGTTGGCAACACAGTAGGAGGATATATCAGCATTAGAAGGATACATATATTATTTAAAGAAAGACATTGACAACAATATACAATGGTGATTGTAATAAAACAACTATAATTTCAGATTGAAATCAAATCCTAATTTCTGTCTTTGTCATGGTTTTAAAAGGACAGATCAGACATATAATTTACAGTACCCTTTATGCCGCACTACTACATTAAATGATGTTAATTAGAATATCTTTTAAATTAATTTAAAAAATATAATTGGACAAGCAGTATTATTTTGATTATACTTTTTTTTTTATACAATATCATTATCCATTCTGTAAGCAAATGATGAATGAGACTGTAGTCCAATCAATCACTTTTAAGATTAGAGTAATAATTTGAAATATCATAAGTTACAGCAATACAGTATAACTTGGTTTTATACTGTATTACAGTATAATACAATTGGGTTTTTATCTGATCCAAGTCAATTGATATTAAGTATCTGCTGAGTCCTGCCCAGATACCCAGTTTCTGGTCAGAATATGGTTAAAAAAAAAAAAAAATCATCTTGGCCAGCCCTAGATAGCATTCTTTCTCACTGTTACTGGGTTTAATCATTAAACTTCTTTGCAGGTAAAGTGCCTGGGGATGACTGCCCGCTGGTCTGGGGTCAGTGCTCTCACTGTTTCCACATGCACTGCATCTTGAAATGGCTGAACTCACAGCAGGTCCAGCAGCAGTGCCCCATGTGCCGACAGGAGTGGAAGTTCAAAGAATGACCCTGTGGTGTACGCCTGCAGGGATTCTCAGATAGAGAGACCCATCTTTTTATATCTGCTGTAAATACCTATGTTTTTCTATTCTTCCATTCGATGTAATGCAGGGGACACTCAGAACCTCTTGTCTTCTGTTGACTATTGTAATATGTAATTAAATAAGAAGTCCTACCTAACACACACTGTATGCCTCCTTCTTTGCTTTGTGAGTGAGTGAGTGGTTCATCAGTATGGTTGATTGCCCCGGAAGCTTCTGGCAGCAGTTTTGAAGCATATGACCTGAATGTCAGTGTGCTGCTGACTGATTCTGACTTTAATCCCTCTTGATGAGATTACCAGATTGTTTTGTGTTTCCAGTAATAGGCTCCAAGAGGCCCTAAAAAGTATTTTATACCAGAGTCAAATGTTTCCTTTGTAATGGAACTGGAGGTTTGAAGCTACTCATATATCCATTCAGACTAACTTGTATCTTTTGTATGTAGCTGCAATAGTTGATTGTCTTAACCACTGGGGGGCAGTGGAACAAGTTGAAAACATTGGTAGCAATGCAGCAAACAGTTGTCTGTTAGTTACACATACAGCAGACACAACATTAGCTTCATTAGGGGCCAGGCACTTTTGTTGCAGCAAATGTTACAGTTCAAGCAACACGAAGTGAAAAGTAAGATTTATTTTTTTAAGAAGCAAATTTGAATAAGCAGACTGGTTGAATTAACAATATAGCAAATAGAAAATGCTGATGTTGCAGTGTAATACATGGAATGCACTTTAGTGAATTGTCAGTAGATTGTATGAAGACAGCTGCAGGATGGAGGACCTGTCTCTGAGGAAGCTGTTTATTTAGCTGCACTAAACAACACAGGGCGTCAATGGGGTTTCAGTCCATCTTTCGAATCTTACCATTTTTAGTTTTACAGCAGACCCACATCAATAACATCCCCCCTCTGGTGCAGACTTACTTGGTAGTCTTGTGCAAGCGCAGTCAGACTGCAGTCTCTGATGGACCCTCATGTATTTGTAAACTTCTCCTTAAATCCATTTTGCCACCTCTAATTGTCCAATTTCTCTTTCTACATGACTTTGCAAAGGTTGTGAGTTTGGGTGATGCAAAGTGAACACCTCATACCTAAATGGCATTGTGCTGTGTGGATTAGAAACACATGGCTTCCAGGTTTAGTTACAACTTGGTCCATGCGGTTCTGCAGATGGGTCCTCCTGTGTTTCTCATTTGTCATCTTCCTCCTCCCACCACAAAATGCCTGGACCTGACTCACCGTGCACACCAGCCAAACGTTTTGTTACTCATTTTTAATGGATTACTGAAAAACATAAAAATGGACATTTAGCTGCTAAATGCTACACTATGCTCATCAATTATTTGTTAACTGGCAGCAACAACTGGCAATCAAAACAGCCAAAGCAGATGAGGGGATCTGCAGAGTGATATTTCTCTGGGTTTAACATAGTGTTACGTCCCCTCTTTAAAAATGAGGATGCAACAACAATCAAAGAAATGAAGGAGTCAAAGACAAAAAAAGATTCAACAAGTTTCACAAACTTGGTGGGAGGATTGGGACAAGGTGGTGGTGCCAAATAATTGAAAGTAAGAAAACAAAACAAGGCCTGACTAACTCCTGACTATTACAAAACAAAATCAAGAAACAAAGGCCTAGCTAACTTCTCTAAAAACTGATATGCAATAACTACAAGTATGGCACCAACCAATCAACCTAATGTATCTAACAAAAATTCACCCACGTGTTGCAATGTAGGGTACCCAACTTACCTAACGTCCCAACCTCCTCACCGCAAGTGTTGAACATGAAGTCAAAATTCTCCAATCAAAAAACACAAGTCTCACAGACAGAGATCAACAAAGGAATGATGGCCGCCCCTGGGGATCCTCACTGTGGAGCCCTTATAAACTGCCACACACCACCTCTGATTGGCCAGCTCAGCAGGTGGACAATCAGCTCCACAGGTGGATTCCAATCAGGTTGTTTACCTGGAAGAAACAGAAAGGAGTGGGAGGAGGGGCAGAACTACACACAAACAACACAAGCCCTCTGGCACGTAACAATAGAGTGACCCCTTTCACATTACACTCATCATTAGCTCAATGAACATTTTGATTTGTGCAGCTTTAAAGACATAAGTAGGATTTTCCTAAAGAAAAAAAGCTTCATAGACAAATTGAATCGTCACTTATGACCCACTACAAGTGCATCCGCCTGTATTTTCTTTCTTTTTTGGGGAGTATCTGGGTGTGACCTGGCTGACACATTCTTCTGTCTGGATCATAAACTATATATAGATAATAGATGCAGTCACTGTGACGTCCCCTGTTGGTTTGTGGACGTTTGCTTTACAATCCGTAACCATCTTTTTTTCTGAAACAGGAATAGACCATATTTGGACTGGGGTGGAGTGAGGGGTGGATCTGCCGAGGAACCGAGGACATTGCACTTCACAAATTGGCAATTGGTCATGATCACCACATTATAAATGTTGCAGAGGAGCTCATCTTTAAGATAGCTGTCCCTCTACATGCACATTGCTAGTAGGATCCTTCAGGTCTGTTTACTTTGAGCTGAAATACTAATTCAGTTTGTCACAGTACTTTGATCAGTTTTGCTCTCACACAGAGCTAAAAAACCAAAGGAAACAAACGTTTTGATAAACTTTATTTCAAAATGTATAAAATGTCATATACAAACAACTAATGCATATAGTTCATCAGTCATCAGAAAGCAAGAATAAAAAAAACTTGATCATTTGGTAAAAATTTTGATAGCAAGGCGGTCAGAATACGCCTGTTTGGTTTTACTAATCTCAGCTTTAGGCACTATTTAGCTGACAGTCAAACAAAAGTTTCAAGTTCCTCAACTTTCAGAAGCTAATTCAAGCGACATGCCAGGTAAAATCACATGATCCATTCATTTCATAACAGTATAAAAAGACTTTGTGCTCTTACTATATACAGCAAATCTGCACCGCTGGAGATCAGGGGACAGCCCCTACCAGTTCACTTTATTCAGGAGACGGCCAATCAGCTGTCTGCCCTCCGTCTGCCAGACATCCACGGGCTTTGACCTCCAGAGCTCATGCAGCTCAAAAAATCAGGATGCTGGACTGACTGTGGCCTTTTCTGTCCATCGCTGCAGAACAGTCTGGTGACTGGGCAGAAGGTTTCAGATGAGTCTGTGTCTTTAAAAGCAGCGTGTTCTCAGTCATTGACGGCCAGCCCAAAGAGCTCCAGCAGCTCCTTGTTGTCCAGCTCAATGAGGTCAGCCGGCTTCTCCCCGCAGTCGTTCTCCAGTTCAGGGTCGGCACCCACCGAGAGGAGGTAGCTGGAGGAAACACAATATAAACCGGCTTACTCAAAGTACTCAGATCTTGCTGCTTTGCCACATTGGCAAACTCAATGCGAGTTTCTGCCATACTTCAGTGTCAGGGAGGTCAATAGGGTGCAAGAATGCAGCAGATCTTCCAGCTTCTCTTACCGCTGTGACGTCTTGTGCTGTGGTATGTGTGTGTGTGTGTGTCTGCTGGTATATGCTTGTAAATATGTAATGTCAGCTGATTTCTGCTGTCTACATTTTAAGAGACTTTAGAGTGTCATCAACAGCATCGCCTTTTTCCCCTCAAGTGTCGACTTCAAAGCCTCTGAGCGCTCACACTGGTGTTTTAGTTATTGTAGCTGATTAGACCTCGGCTCAGGTTGACTGGAGCTTTGATGAAATTTTTCATTGAAGCTTTTTTCTTGAATGGTAGTGGCCTTGCTAGTCCTTGACTAGCATCCAATTCATTTTACCGGTGGGAGTATGTCAAAAGAAGTTGTTTCATGCTCGCCTGATGTAATATTTTGATGCTACAAAATAAGTGTCTGTGCTTTTTTCTTAAGGACATACATCTAAAACCTTTTTCACAATATGAGAATCATAGGGAGGCTGATCCATTAGTATGAACACAAAAATAGCAAAGGAGATTTAGGAATATGTCAGTCAATTACAGTCCATATATTAGCCCACATAGTCCTGGATAGAAGTCCAATAATAGCCTGAAATAATGCTTTGATTGTCTGGTGACCTTTTGCATGTGTAATATTAAAACAAAAAAAGGCTACAAGCTTACCGTGCAATGTCTGGGAAGCTGTCGCTGCAGGCCATGTGCAGTGGGGTCCATCCCTCCTCGTCTCTCTGGTGGATATCTGCTCCGTGTTTGACCAGCAGCTTCACACACTCCAGGTTTCCAGACAGGACAGCCTCATGGATGGCAGCCATGCCTGCACATATTGGGCAATGACAAATTAGCATAGAATTGGGTTGTGGTTCAGTGGGAAAGATTTGCAAAATGACTAGGTCAGGGTGATGCTAATTTCTTATGGACTCCTTACCTGAGAGGTAGATGGTGTCCAGGTTGACTCTCCTAGCTCGGATGAAAAGTCCAATCCTCTCCAGCTCGCCTTGTCTCACATAGTCCTGGAAGACGATGTCATTGGGGAAGTGCACAGACTTCAGAGCAGAAGAGCTCTTCTGGGTGTAATTCCTGCCCTTGATTTCCAAAGACTGGGACACAGGGCTCTGGTAGTACTTCATCTTGGTGAGAATTTGAATTTACTTTGTCTTGCTGAAAAACAGATAAAATTCAGTGACACCCTCACAAGGATTAGGGTTTTCAAGTCTTCAAGAGCAGATTTTCTCCAAAGAGTTCAGGCGTTTCCCTGCAGACGGATCAAGCAGTGCTTCTTCTCGTCTTAGATGTGGCTCTCTTCTGTGCGGTGTCCCTCCTGTCTATCAACAGGCCTCCCTGCTCGTCTCTTTATACTCTCTGCCGGGCTATTTTAGGACGTGACACCTCACAGATCCTGTGGCGAGATCTGGAAGATGAGTAGCCCTCTGGTCGGATCCCTTCCACCAGTCTGTCACAAGTCCCTGAAACAACTCACGTCTTCAGACATGACAGCCAGTAACCTCCGCCTCTGTTGTCACCCCAACATACACAGATGCTGCACACTTAAAGAGAGTGGTGACAACCCAAGGGCTCAGAGGGAGGGGGAGGCTGGAGGCTTCTAGTAACACCAGGCAGGATAAAAGTGGTTTACTGCTGGACTGTGTTGTTGCCAGCTGTAGGGTTATGGAGAGGTGAACGTGTGGGCTGTTGACCATTAACTGCACTGACATAAACAGTCAGGAAAGGCTCCTGTCATCATACTCATTTTCTATCCTGATCCCTGATGTGAGACACAGCATGGGTCATTTCCAAGTGACTTGAATGGTTTACATCACCTTTGAATGACTGTTGGGAATTCATCCATGTAATATTTAAAAAAAGATAGTTTGTATCATTTTTTCCTATTTTTGCCAGCCACAACAGATAATTTCTGTATTATGTATTTAATTTCATCATACACACAAATTTAACATTACAGCTGCTGTGATCCCATCACAAGATGCTCTCTAGTATTTTATTATAATTTTAAAAAGTTAATTAGACTGAAAAAAAGATGAAGACAGAAATTGTCACACTTAGCTTTAGGAACTTTTGTTGGTAATTTTGATTGGTTTCTGACATTTTGTAGAAAACGATTCAGCTTTGATATACATACTAAAGTGACAGTAATATAAACAGGGTCACTGCTTCAGTTGAGGGCGAATGTTATGTCCTTTGTGTATTTCCTGAGATTTCAAGGCTTTTACCGACTATGGGGGGTGGGGGATTGTACACTAAGCTAAAGCAGCATTGATGTCCAAGCAGTGTTGTAGTCGGGTAACCAATTCTCGAGTTCAAGTCAGTCTCGAGTGTTTCAGTCCGAGTCAATGAGCGAAGGCAATGTGGTCACTGATGCAATAATAGAAATTCACAATAGAAATTCCAGATGTGTTCTGGATCACCAATCACCACCATATCTAACCACCTGTTCCTTCTCCCAATACATACGTTTTCCAAAAATGTCATTCAAATCTGTGCTGTAGTTTTTGAGTTATTTTGTACACATACAAACGTCGGCGAAAACATTACCTCCTTGGCAGAGGTAATAAAAACGATGAAAATATTACACAGAATATCTTTGGAATTCAGCCAATTTTTTAAACAACAACAAAAAAACAGTTGGGAAGGAGCCACTTTAGGCTCTGAGAACTGCTACTTAATGGGTATTTTGAGTTTTCCCCGACATGTTGTATTCAAGGGAAAAAAATAAGAAATTCTAGCTATGCAGTTACTCTGTTCAGAATGATTTAGATGTTTACATAGTTCATCTATTTCAGCATACATGTAGTTTCTTTTGTTGTAGATGCAGTTGAGTGTAATGACATTTTCCCTTCAAAGGCCCATGTGTGGAATAACACAAAACTGAAGACAAAAGTAGTTTTTCTAATTTTTTTTTTATTGGCCACCATTTCACGTTTTCCACATCAATTTTGGATATGATGGAATGCTTTGTTAAGTTTCCCCCACCGCTGTAGCTGTCAAACTCATCTCTTTGCTCTACTCAAGCCTCCCCTCCCTGCCAAACAACACATACACACACACACACACACACACACACACACAGTACAGTCATTCCCCTGTTCATGGATGACCAGAAAATATAAACTAGTCATTCAAATGACACGATTTATACACCATTCACACTGCATTCTCTCACGCACACTCGCACACACACGCTGCTGTGGCAAACAAGGGTGTTGGGTAGAGCCAAAAGGGATGCAGGAGGTACAGTATGGGTGAGGGGTGGGGCTGTGCAATTGTTCCCTCCCACTTCAGATATAACAGACACTTCTCTCAGACCAACCTGACCAGTAACTGTACCAATCTCTGTCTGCTTTAGTAACCACAGTGAATCTCTGATTAGGCATGAATGCAGTGCGACCTATCAGAACTGGCTCCAAAAACCATCGCGGGTCTGAGAGTGTGTCCGAGGGCCAACTCTGCCCCAACAGGGCCGACTGGCAACAGCTGGGCACGATGGTACATCATTAAAAAAATGACAAGTCCTAAATTAAAAAAAGACAAAACAAAACCTCATAGTGAAAGCAATTAAATAAAAATAGGATTTTCCCCCAAAAGTTAACCTTTGCTCCCGTTAGAAAATAGTCAGTAGCCGTGCTGAAAAGAGAAGACTGAACTGAAAAACTATTTGGAAATGAAGAAATGGAAAGTTGACTACCCCCGGAAAAAGAACGAAAACAATTGGTCTCAGCTACAGATATGGGGGGTGCTTTGTGCTACACTGAAAAAGCTCTGTGGGGTTTATTTTAGTGAAGACTTGTAAATAAACACATCTATAGGATGGCCCCTTGTCCCCTGAGAGATCAGTCCTGGTAAAACCACCACACAAAACTCTGCTCCTCTGGATTTCCATCAGAGGGAAAAGAACATTGGCAGCCCCCCCTTACCTACAGATACAGGTCACAACACTCATTTAGCTCATACCCACATTGAACAATGGCAAGGCTTCTTTTTTTCCCAAGAGGAGGGGAACTAATTCAACAGGAAAAAAACAAACATTTTGAAAACTCAATGCCATTTTTACATTTGGTTTATAATATACAAGGCAAACAGCTGATGTGGAGCTTTGTAGAGAAGGCATTGAGGTCTCCCATAGAGGTGGTGCACTGTTCCACAGAGTCCCCCCAGGTAGGACAAGACGAGTCTGGCCAGAAGTTGCGAGGTTGGAGATGTGGCTGGCATAAAGGCCCTGCCACGCCACTGATGGACCGACAGACTGACCAGCAGGATGACTGACTGACTGACTGAGAGGCAGTTAAAGGGGAAGTATTAATGTTCACAGGACAGGGAAAGTCCACAAGGAAGTGAAGGTGGTGATGGTGACTGGTTGGAAGGGTTGGGGCGGGACTCGTCTCCTCTCTTTCTCTCCTCTGCCAGCTCTTACAACTCGTCATGTCCGTCATCCTCCTCACCATCAGAGTCGCCCTCTTGCACGTCGTCCATATCATCTAAATCCTGGAGGGCAGAGGAGGAAAAGGGTTGCCGATCAGGACAAAATATCTTAAATCTGTCTAGCATGCAGGATTACGATATAGTGAATCAGAGTCCAACATGCGGGTTCCAGAAAAATGTTGCATCAGGTCAGAAAACGAAATACCACTAAATTAGCTAATCTGGCCGGTGACAACAGTGGATGATAGATGGTGCTCAACTCTACCAATACCACATAATGGTCAACCAATATGTGAGAGGTTGATTTGCATAATTAATGAGAAAAAATAAGAAAATAATGCATAAATAAATTGGTTTGAGACAATAAAAACAGGGTGGAATGCATAGGAAAAAATACATGAAAAGCAAAAATAAATACACATTTTTTTCTGTAAATGTTCCAAGGAAACAATTAAATAGAGGAAATAATTAAAAAGGTGAGTCATAAAAAAAAAATTCTGGTGCACTGTTAAATTCAGGGCCAGTTTAAAGTTAATGTGTGACAGTAAGTTTTTGACTTTTTGGCCAACTGGGCCAGTGGCAAAACACCTGACTGCACTACAAAATAAACCCTCAAGATGCAAAAGATGTTTATTTGGACAACTTAAAGCTCTACAAATATTCTCAGACATACAATGGAAGGCTTAAATACTGACTGCCTTACAATGTTTTCATGTTAGCACGGGGCCATCATGAGGAACAAATCAAATCATTCGTTACTTAGCAGAACGTGTAATCAACACCATCACAACTGCAGCTCATCATATAGATGACATCATTTTACGCAGCCATTCCTTCTAGTGTATTCTGAGAGGAGGTGTGTGAGGAGTTAAGTCAGAAGGGCCTAATGGTGACCGCAGTGCTGCACGTGCTGCTTCCATCAGGTCCCCAGGCGCAGCCAAGTAAAAAGATACAACAGCTGCAAAAGGCATTGGCATACATTTGGCTGGGCTACAATTAGACTTGAGAAGGGGGTGTGTTGGCAATAGTGGAGAGGATAGTTGCTAATAGAGAGAGGATCCCCTCATGTGCGCTGGATGCAGCAGGGAGGTATAGGGGATGCATTTTCATACATTTCATCAAAGATTTGGGCACCTGAAGTAAGTTTAAGAAAGGTGCTTTAGCTGGATTATTTTCTAAAAATAGCATAGATATATTCTTTAAATATTTTCCTGAAACTTTATATTGAAAAGCCAAGTGGGTCAGTGCTAAGGTTACAGCCTGCAATCCTCATGACTTGGTCTCATGAACCAATTTTGTATGATGCCAATTATGCCTCAAACCCACTGGGGTTTCAATGAGACAAATGAATGAATGTCAGCCTGATCTCCCCACTTTCACCGTTTCTTATAATAGTATTCAACTCCATAAAAGAAGCGTTCTGTTAGGCACTAGGGGCATTTCATTAATAATTAACACGGTGTAGAAATATGTCTTTTCTTCTTAATCTACTTTCCCCTTTTGCACCCCATTATTAAATGGTTCAGATTCTAGAAATAGGGAATATTTGGTAGCTCTGATCAAGAGCTGGTGTTTGTCAAAAATGGCCATAAAATGATGTTAAACCTATTAACACAGAAATTGTTGTCTTCTTAGGCCTTTAGAGCATTTTTTTTTAAAGGGAGGCACAAGGGTTAAAAATAATACTAAGGTAATTGAGAATTAGCCCCTTTTTTCTGCAAGGTTTTTCTGATGAGCTGGTGGTGTATTTTCTCATTGAAAAGCTTTTGCTTTATTGTCAACAACTTCTGTGCAACAAGAAAACCATTCCCTAAACACTAACTATTCATGGGAACAATCAGCCTGTAAACCCTTGCACTTTATTTCTGTCAATGTAGCAGCTGTTGTGTTTGTTATAGTCACGCTCATCTCCAGTGTCCCTCATTTATGGTCACCTCCTTCATATGAATATGTCCCCACTGGCGTTCTGTGTCACACACTAAACAAAGCTATACTGAGTTTACAGACACATTTGTCCCCAGTCATTACACAGTCCACCAGAGCACTGCATCCAAAGTTGTTTTTTTGTGCGAGTAAACTGTTTTTTGATGTGGTCTCCAAAAGAATTTAAAGCGAGTCAATACACATCAAATGACCTGTGCATTTACATTCATAAAAGCCCAGACAGCATCGTCTTATAGGGCTACAAGTGTGCTGTAACTGCCCTGCATCACACAGTGTGTAAATCACACTCCATGCTCCATTGAGAGGATCTTACTTCTGCATCCAGATCGTCATCGTCCTCTGCTGCAGGGGCACCACCCTCCTTACCACCGCTCTCCAGGAACTTGGTGAAGCCTTCCAATGTTCTCTCCCCGTTGTAATCAATCACCTGTTGATAGATAGGATAAAAAATGTGTTCAAACCCTTTACATGTTAAGCCAAACACCTGACCGGACCAGTATACTGAGTTTTACCAATAGGTGTTGCACTTGAGCCTGCAGAGGCTCTTGAGTGGAACATAATGAGACTGAGAGCCCAATAATGAGAGTAGCGACTGCAGTCCATGTGCACCTTTAAGTCATGACTTTATTTCCTGCAGTGTTTACTTGTTGCCTTGTCAGTTTTTCATCTCACCTCTTTCATTATATTCAAATCTAAAATATTTCCATACTGGTGCAGTTTAAGTTTTCTTTGTGTTTTTCGAGGGTGACAAGAGGACACCTGACAGATTTGCTCTCACACACTTTCTGGTCTTCCCCCTCCCACCAGTAAGGATTGTTTGACCTTGTTCAGGTTACCAGCGTTGGCTCAGCGGTAAACCGGCCAGTCAGTCACTAGTGGCTCTGACAGTCATTTTAATCGCGTGAATCATACAGCTTTTTAGTAATGCAATACAGGCTGGATTTAGTGCCGTGGCGGTGCCAGCACAGGCTGCAGATGTAGGCCACTTTTTAACTTCTCAGAACTTGTCATAATGGTTCTGCAGGTACTGAACAAGACAAATCACAGATCAACCCAACCCTAAACGCCAACCCAAAAAGTAAAAAAACAAAACTTTCTAGACAGAAATATCACTATATCTTTGACACCAGAGTGTGCCATTTAAAAGCAGCCAATAAACTTTGGCACCTTCTCATTAAACAGTGCCAATAAGTTGTCCAGAGGTGATCTATGAGCAGCAACAAGCCAGTGGGATAAATGCTAAAATAAGAATGCACGTGAGAAGGACACCTGCAAAAGCAACGCATTTATTTTTCGGCCATTTAATCTGGCCATAATAAGGTGCTACACAGCACTTCATGGCGGCCGCTGCAGCGCCTTCCATTCTCAGACTTTTCCTGGCAGCCATTCATCTAAGTAGGGTCACGGGCTAATCCTCAGACTTACTATGGGGTACCACAACTACATACCACTCATCTCAGTAAAGATTTCTTTACTGAAGGCTGGCACGTGCATGCATGGTCACTAAAGAAGTGTCTCAGTGTGAGTGATGTCATCATGCAGGAATCTATAAGAACCAAACACCAACATAATGGTGTAGAAACTGAGGCCGAGCTCAGGTGTCTGCATATGGTTAACGCTGCGAAATCAAGATGCAGTAATGATACTTGGGAGGCCGGTATCGCAATGATTTTGGATCCAAATAACTGCCTAGATTAATATAGCTCACAACTGCAAAGGCAACTACAGGGCAAACCCAATTAACACAAATAATAATGTTTGAAGATAAAAAAAAGAGATGATGCCAATAAAATATTTTATCAGTGTTCTAACAGTGTCTAGACAGTCGGATCCTCACCTTGTGCTCTTCTCCTGCAGGGAAGAATTTAAGAGTTGGGAAACTGTGGACTTTGACTGCCTCGATCTCATTGGCTGTGGAGTCCATCTTAGCCACGATGATGTCAGCACTGTCCTTGTACTTCTCTCCCAGCTTCTCCCAGATGGGAGTCAGCTGTTTGCAGTGTCCACACCAAGGTGCATCTGGAATACATTAAAAAAACCCCCATTAAAAATAGTTTTGTGTTCAATCGTTACAGACAAAATATGCAGTACATTAGGATTGGCTTTAGCTCATTTACATATTGATCAGTGAACACATTTGAATGCAATATCTTGTTCTGTTTTCTCTTCGTCAATTCTATGTTTTGTATGTTCGGTGTTAATAAGAACTTAATCACCGTCCATAAAAGTCAAGACGAGCAGCACAAATGTGTTGTATCACTAGTGTTTGGATGCCAATGTGGCCAGGAGCAACATTTATAGAAAGAGGATGTAGTTTGCCGTTGTTATAATGCTTGAAGGTGGCACTAGTGTTAAGTGGCAGTAAATGACAGATTGGTCAATAAGGTAATAGGTAGGAGGTTTGATTTCATGTATAGTATAGTATGTATAGCTGGAAGCAGGCAAATGCACAAACTGAATGTGTCACATGCAGTCTCTGCCTCGTGACTCTTCTCCCATTTGACTTGCTAGGAAACCCCCGTGCCCCTCCTCACCTGTCAGGGAATACAGGCCTACCCCACTGAGCTTTACTTCCCATAATCTGCATTTACAAACAGGGATGGAAAGTTCCTCCAAAAATAGGATACACTAAGATGCGAGTCGCTATATAAAAATAATAGCAGCTATATTTAACTGGATCTTTTCAACTTCAGTGTCTGATAACAAAGTCATTCGCACAGAGTGGGCTGAGAGGCTTAGCACAGAGAAAAATAAGGAGAGGAAGATTTGAGTTTCAGAGCTTGAAACTTGAGGCTTTGCCAAATCTCCCACCTATGAGCAACTGGCTTGGACTGCACAATTCAGGTGAACCTCTTTAACCCTTGCTCATCATTGGGAACAATTTTATACTTTTTAAATAATTAGCCATGCTAAAGCACGTAGAATAAATATTAGTATAGGTAACAGTTTCAATTTTTCTGAAAATTAATAAAAAACATTGGTAGTTGTGATGCGGACTGAAGCTGGTTGAAATATTGAACTGAATAGTGAAAAATAGTTTCACAAAAGGAAGAGAAAAACCCTGGTCTCTATGGTGAATGTTTCTTCCCAAGATCCCACAAAGCACAAAAAATAAACATACATCAGAATCAATGTTGATGCTAATATTTGGTATTTGTGAGCAGGACTGTTGGTGACTGAAGATTTAATTCCTAAAATTATGTATTATTGGTTTCTATTTTCACTGTTTGTTGACAGACATTTGTGTCCTTTGAGGACATGGGAGCCGCATCATAAGGATAATTCATGAAAACATTTAAATAAATTGGAAACGTCGGCTGATAAAAAGGAAGTCTTACAGAATTCCACAAAGACGTTCTTAGAGGAATCGAAGGCAACCTCCTCGAAGTTCTTGCCAACCAACACCCTGACGGGGGTTTTGTCCCAGTCTTCAGGGATGTCCTGGCTCATGAGGTGGGGCTGTGAGGGACAAATCAACTCAACATTAATCTCATACATCGATAACAAACAAGTGCTGTCATAACTAACCACACCCCTCGCTCTCTCACCTTCAGTTTGCCCTCAGTGAACAGCTTGCAGAATGCAGTAATGCTCTCTGCTGTGATGGCGTCACTCTCAGGCTTGTACTTGGTCATCTCGTCCTCCAGGGTGATGAGGCGGATGGCGGGGCACTCCTCTTTCTTCAGGCCGAAGAACTCCAGGATGCGCTGGTTGTCGTCCACATCGCTGTCGATGAAAATGAACAGGATCTGGACAGAAGAGACGAAAAAGGTCAATATTTTATGAATTTGAAAATGTGTATTTAGTGAACACAAAATGCTGTTCATCACATTTGACGGGTTAAAGATGTGCATTTGGAGGTGCTTTCAGACAGTTCACCTACCTGACCCTTGAATCCCTCTGCGGCTTTCTTAAACTGATCCATTTTGTCCTGGAAGTCTTTAGCAGTTTTGGGCAAAAACATGAGGATGTGGGACTTGATTTCTCCACCAAAGATTTTAGGGGCAGTCTGCAAAAAAAAAGAAAAAATGCACAAGTTCAGAGTACATTCAGCTTTTTGACAGTACAACTCAAGCACTACTCAAGAACTCAAGGTCCCTAAAATAAAAATGTCCAGATTAAAGAATCAACAGTGGATCTATTTAGCTGATGAACACAAAAAGGAAAAAAATATATATATATTTTAATCTGATTACATGTTTGACAGTAAGTACAGCAATTATCTATATCTGTTCAGTTTGAACAACAAAAAGGATAAAATGAACAAAATAACATTATTACAATAACAAATATGACAACAGAATTGCATCATTTGAAATACTGAAAGATTTTTGGTTAACAGGAATCATTTTTTGGGATGAAACACCACATTACCTGCTCTGTGAACTCGATGACCAGAGGCAGCTGGTTGGCCCTGATGAAATTCAGCAGTGTCTCTTTGGTCAGCTCTCCATCAAAGGTATTGCGTCCTTCATCAAACTGTAAAGGAAACATGGAAACATTTAGAAACAAATATTACCCACTCATCTAGTCTGCCTGTGAACCCCAAACATAGATTTACCAGACAAACTACTTAAAAATCCCCTGGTAACCCCCAGCAGCCCCAAGTGTCTTTTATGATGTGTTAAGAATAGCAGTGGCACAGCGGCGTGCCAAGCAGCCCTTACAGGCACACAATGGGAAAGACATTTGACCGGTGGCACGCTTCCAGCCCTGCGGGCACTGGCAGAGGCTAGGAAACTTAAACCTCAAGCCCTGTTGCAATAAACAAGCAACAGACCCCAGCTGTTTATTGAGACTGAGCCCCTGCTTTAACGGGGTTTGTCTAACTTAAGGCATCAATCCCACATGTCAGCAGTGTTTGTATCAGGGTTAAGTTACCAACATTGATCAGAGGCCAGACAATGGCAGTGGGAAGACTGAGCCTGGGTCCACGTGCTAAAATGAAAGATCGTCCATAACTCAGAAGACTGAGTTCAGGAACGCACTGAGATATATAAAGTTTGTCGTTTCTTGTTGAAGCAGCTGGGTTTGCATAAAATAATTTACTGCTAACTATAAATGTCTCAAATAGTGATGCCGATCATGAGCGACCTCAACAAACAGTGAAGTGCCTTATTTCGAACCAGTTCGTTTCGACAGCCAAAGAACTGGATCTCAGCCGGGAAAACTGGTTCTGGAGTGGCACCAACTCTTTGGGCTGGGGGGTGATTATTGTGAATAACAAGATCAACTAAAACATGTGGAATTCATTTTATTTAACTGCAGTGTGATTGATACCAGGTAGTCTGTGCTAGGTAGCTGGTTAGACCCAGTGGGCTAGCGTTAGCTTCCAACAAAGCTAGCATTAACATCTTATGTTGAACCATAGACTAAATATAAATAGTGGACAAATGGTACCACTATTTTCACTATTAACAGCAAATTGTATTGAAGAAAACTCTAAAGATAATAATCTTGCCACAAGCATTTCTTTTTTACTTTTGAAAGGGGGCAGGCTTAAGGCACTTCAGCATTTGCTGACCAGATTGCCAAGATTGCCACCAGATAAGGACGTAATCACCTTCCACTGAAATCAATACAAACAGCTCAAATGTGTTGTACCAGTCCTGTACTGATGTCAATCACAGCTTACATCTATATCTCAATGTGTCTCTGTATTATGAGAGGGTTATTACCTCCGCCAAGGAGGTTATGTTTTCCCCGGACTTTGTTCGTTTGTCTGTCTGTTTGTTAGTTCGTTGGCAACATAACACGAGAATTTATGGATGGATTTGGATGAAATTTTCAGGAAATGTCCACAATGATACCAGGAACAAGTGATTTTGGGGGTGATCAGTAGACGCTATCACTGGTTTGCAACACTCGCTGTCTGACACCCTCGCTACGGGGGGGTGGGGGCTGAGCAGCCTTGGTGGAGGTCTGTCCTCTCCGAGTGCTTTTCTAGTTTGCTGTTGTGAACTACAGATTTAAGGATCTAAAGAGTTAAATTACCCCTAGAATTACTTGGCTGCTTCATATTTAATTGACCAACTGGACCTTGATCCCCACACCAACTGAGATATTCTTGTGCTTATAAGTCATCTAAATGATTTTTACTTTGTTTACAAGATGGTTTTCATCAATAACAGGATACAAGGCAGGTATCGCATCCGTTTAAAAAATCCCATCATGTGTAAACTTCAATAAGCTACGATGTGGGAAAAAGGAAAGATGGCCTATATGAACTAGATGGAGAGCACACAGCTGCCATTCAATCTTCCTCTGCTCAAAGCCAGTGGGGCTAGTTGAGAGACGTACCATCAGCTAATACAGCTCTGTACCATTCTTCACCCTTAGCTCAACATGGTGAGGCCATTCCAGGAGGTTCAAGCA
>CAFUXE010000710.1:38751-49163 GCA_903364295.1 Serranus cabrilla
TTTTTCGAAGGCTTTGGCACCAGCAGAGTCACCATCCTAGAGAGAAAAATGTCACTTAACATAAAGCTCTGTGAAAATATCCCCAATGATTAAAGGGTACTTTTAGATGATAGATACCTTGAAAGGAATAAAGTATTAAGTGAAGGATGATACCAGAAAAATGCATTTAACCCAAAATTACCTCATTTATCACAAAAATTGTAAAAACATTGTCGGTTTTTCAGAATTCCTTAAAGGATTCATGAAGCCATGAACAACTCGACAGACCAACAGTCACATTACAAAAATTCAGTGAGGTTTAAATTAAGTTTTAAAAATGTAATATCCAATATCAAAGCCCTGTTTCTTTTCACTTTAAGAAATGCTAAATTCATAGATTTTGAAGTTTGTGTAAATTAAACTTTTTTTTTCCCTTTTTGTGATTTATGGCATTATAACTGTGTTATACTACACAAAATACATTAACTTTCTAGAGGTCATACTGTATGCATATTATTTATTATGCACATATTCATGCACATTAACAAACCAAGAATTTTAATAAAAAGCTTAATCTTAACAACAATAAGAAGCTTTACTACAAATGTGCACAAAATGACCTTTATTTAAACCTTAACTTGAAACATTTAGATCTTAGGGCTGTACCACAAAGAAAGTTGGTCAGAGCCAGAGTTTCTTTGTGTGAGATGCTTCGATAAAGTCTGAAGCCCTGTTCAGATATAACGGGTACCACAACATATGCTATCAACTTTCTGTTAAGCCAGGCTTTCTTCTTAGTGTATGCTGCCATAAAAGGGGGCATTTGGAGAGTCATTTGACTCAATTACCGGACAAACCGATACTATGTATTCCTATGAAAAAAATTTTGCTGCGAAAAAGTGACACTTTTGCTTAAAAAATGTTGCTTTTTTCTAGCGTGGCAACAGCATATTCTAAGCTATTCTCAAGAAGTGCATTAAGGTCAATTCAAATCAAAGTTAAAAGATTTTTATTGATTGGACAGGTCTATTATCTTTGATAGATACCAACACATATTCTCTAATATTCTAAGAGCTGCAATACCAGCAGCCTGTCAGCAAATCTTAACCAAGCATAAAAACTTAATCCAAAGTGGTAATGTTAGGGTTTGTAGGAATTATATCACATTTCATATGCAAATAAATGTTCTGTCTAATAACATAGTATTAGGGTATTAACTATTAATGTATAATCTTACGGATGAATAATATAGTGAACTTCTTGCCATTTTGTGAGCCTTCTTTCAGAGCCCGCGTGGGCAAATGTTCAGAGAACGTTACAGACGCATGCCATAGTGCAACAACAACCTTGTAAATAAAATTAGTACTCTCACCCAAATTTTCTGAATCTCCAACTGAATGCACATGTTTTACAGTGGCAACAGTATAAATACAGTATGCTACAGTAGTTGCACAGCTTTCTTTAGTTTATTACTGATGCAATGTTACGGCTCAACATGTGTGCATGATCATATATGCCCCATGGCTGAGAATCTGTAATGAGGTACCATTTACACAAGGGTTGAGCAGTTTTTAGCTGATTTTAAGCCGAACAAAAACTGGCCCTGGCTTGGTTTGGTCGACAGTATAAGTTACCATGGTTATAAATCCAGGATAAAAGAGAGCCAACTTTGTGACATGGAAAACTGTTTGGACTAATCATACCTCACTGAACCCCTAATGTCACTTCGTGGTACAGCCCTCTGAGAGATCAGAATCATACCTTGAAGAATCCGATGACTGCCACTTCATTATCAGCGATCAGAGACTCTGCCTCCGTCACTCCGGTCAGGGTGGCGACGGCCGGGCCTGTGCGTTTCTTCAGCCAGGTGACGATGTCATCAGCCTGCCTGCCAGCTGCAACACAACACAACACAATAACTCAAGCACCTCTGTGTCAAATGTAATGAGTCAAACCCTAACATTTTATAGTTGAAATCAATTATGCACAATCAGCTTCATGCATATTAGAAAAATTCCCAAAGCAGATATATTCCCGACTCTACTTGTATACTTCAGTGCCTCAAAGGTGCAGATGTACCATTCTAACTAAATATCTGCAGACACATATGCAGACATCCTCGGCACATCTTCTAGTGTGAAAGTGAATTTGAAAGTGAAAATATGTCGAACAGCAGAAACAGACCACTTTAACATTCAAATAAACTCTGGCTCTTACAACTTCAGATGGCAATACAGAACACTGCTCATTTGTTTATACTTTCCAATCCAAGCCCCATGTTGGCCACGGTGTACTTTGTGAGGCTGCAAAACACGTCTACCTTTCCTTGAAGTAAGACTGTGCCAATTAAACTGGACTTATGATAGACAAGGCTGTCAGACTGAGCTGCTGATGCAACATAGTAGCAATTTCACTGAGAAACATGTTGATGAAGTGACGGAGCACACAGACTAGTAGTTGTGAGGTTTGTGGTCATTTCCACAAAAAAAAAAAAAACACTTTCCCAGCCCACTCCTTCCTCCTTTCTATCCTAGTCTGCCTTGGCCCAGGACAGCAGAGAAGAGGCAACGTGAAGAACTGCACATATCTCCACTGGCTCAGATTCAGCATGAGCGGTACGTGCAGGGAGGGCCCAGCCCACATTTTGTCTCAGTGGTGTAGCTCGAAGCTGATTGGCTGATGTACAGTTTGTGCTGCTGTGCAGATCATGTTACCGGGATTAAGACAGTCAGTAGGACTTGCCTTTAGTTGTCAAAACGGATCATTCTATGAAGCCTTTTCATGAGCTTATATTATGAAATAATATTCACTCACTTTCCTATGACAGGAGTTACTCAAGATTACATCACTTTGTGAAAAAAATCAGAATCTCCAATTCATCAAGATGCAATAGGCAGAGAAAAAACAAGTTGCATGATGGGATAAAAAATACACTTGGGCATGGGCAGATATGACTAAATTAAAATACAAAAGATGATGTAATTAAGGAGAATAATAATAAAAAGATTAAATATTAATCTAACATATCAGTATAGATAACACCATATCAACAGACACCTGCCTGCTGTATAGAACTGCGTCAAACTTCTAGGTAATCCATCTCATACAAGCAAGTCTGTACAAATGAAATATCAGAAAAAAAGCTCACCAGAGTACTCTTTTGGTGACTCCTTCTCTCCTCCCTTAAAGAACTTGATTGTGGGGTATCCTCGGACGCCGAACTCTTGGGCCAGTTCGGTCTCCTCTGTGGCGTCCACCTTACCCAGGCGGACTTCTGAACCCTCGGCCTTCAGCATGCCAGCGGCCTTGGCGTACTCTGGAGCCAGGGCCTTGCAGTGACCGCACCATGGGGCATCTGCAGGAATCAGGAGGACATTTAGCAGGGCTTATACATTATATTATATACGCATGACAAATCCAGAGCATGATCACTGCAGAGCAGAAAAATGTTGAATAATCAATCTGTCTATAGACATTTGCTGCTTTCTCTATTGTATTCAATTTAAACTTTAATAATTTTTTGACTGCTGGTCAGGGGAAGTCAGCTGAATGTCAAGCTTTTTTTTTTTTTTTTACTATTTTCTGATATTTTATAATAGTTGTCAAGATTTTAATTCTAAAGAACAACTGAAATGAGCGTACAACTTAAATTAAAGCAGGATTGTCTAAAATCAACTTTTCAAAATGATTATTTGAACTTTAAAATAACTCCTTTGAGAATTTGTGACTGGAGCAAACTGCCATAAAACTCAGGATAATTTAATTACTGCTGTGGTTTCACATGTTAATTTGTAAGCCATGGTGTTCAATTGTGCATGTTAAAGACTGGACAAAAACTCCAAGTACATAATCACCTAATCAGAAATGACACGTCAAATAAAATGACCTGCATTGCATCACCTTAATTCTTGACAAAGAACAAAACTTCCTTGTTCCAGTTCAGTCCATATACGCACAGATGAACTTTTGTTAAGTACACGTCAACCTAGCTCCACATCACACCAAGATCCCGCCCAGTTGACAAATACGTGGGCTAAAAAAGCCTTCATCCCTCCCATTCAGAGCCTATTGGAGAATCTTCCCTACGGCCATCTCTGACTGGCCCACTGCCTTGTCAGATAATATGTGAGTAGGTCAACAATCTGACAAAAGTATAGCGGGATGGGCCTGCCTGCAGGCTATGGAGAAGTGGCTCAATGAACCCCGAGCTAGGACACTCATTTTACCCCCCTCAAATAAGTTTGAAAAAATAAAAAACTTCAGAAAAGACATTAAACGAGACATGTGGGCTGCACACAAACTGAAACATACAATACGAAACCAGAGCAAGCAATCGAAACGCAACAGCACAGCACTTAGGTGATCCCAGTCTATTCGCTTCTGGCTACTTATGGCGTAAATGATTATGTTACTATAGCATTACCACGATGGCAAAGTGTTAATGCACGCCATGGTGCATTTCTTAAAATGAAAAATGGTGCGTTGCTATTAGCAATCTAAAACATCCGTGAGAGCTAATACAGCTAAGTTAGAGTGAGTATATTGCTAAACAGAAGTTGCGATATGATTAGCATTAGTAATAAAACAAGTTAGGGGTTAGTGCGTCGTGCCAAGTTTCATATCCTTGTCAGAATCCGTTCACACCTTAATACTCGGGGCTAGTTAAGCTAGTCAAATATTATGGAAAGCAGTCTGATGAAAAAGAAAAGAAAACGCAGTCTGATATACAATGCGACATCAATTTGTATTGAATTTGAATTACGGTTAAGTAGCGAGTTGAAAACTGGGTGAAAAAGATTCCCGCATTGATGCAAAATGAAGCACGACATCAGCAAGTTAGCCACAAACAGCAGCAACTTGTCAAAAGTGTCAAAGTTTAATGCTAACATCAACCCAGGCTGAATTAAGCTAGCTAGCCGGACAACCGGCTTGCCTGCTGAGGACGGCTGGCGTTAGCTGGAGATATTTTGTAGATGCTATTACTTACAGAATTCAACCAGGATGTTGGGGTGAGCTTTTAGAGCCTCGTCGAAGTTACTTTTCTTCAGCACCAGGACATCTTCTTCCTCATCGATCTCAGCTCTGCTGGCCACAACCAGTGTGCAGATAAGCAGAAACTTAAACATAGTTGCCGTCGAGTGTTCTTCCTGACAGAGAAGGGATAGCTGCAGAAACGGTCGGTTACGGTTTAGCTGCGAAATTGGTCTTAGTTTTGGTCTTTGTTCTTGTTTAAGGTTGGGAGAGTAGCTGGTATTTTGTGTCTACCGCTACTAACGTGGCATTGCACGCAGAAACCGGAGGGGTCAGCCGAAGTGCGCATGCGCATTTATCAGGCCGAAAGCCGTTCGTGTTGAAATGTGACTGGACCGCAGCAAGCTGCACCTGGAAGTGAATGAGAGGCGCTCCCTGCTCGCTGCTGGCATGCCTACACATCAGCACTGGGTGATAACACACAGTGATTATGGTAAACCTGTTGGAAAGTATCATTTTGGAAGCGCCTACACATTTTAAACGCAAATACACATCCATATTTAAGCACTATTTCGATCATTAGCTACATCATGCAATATTCTTTTTATGTATACAAATGTACGAAATGTTGCTAGTTTAGTGAATTATAAACTAAGTTGAAACTTGGGTATTTACTGGATTCTTCTAATTTTGAGCTATGTATGTAGCTGGCCATGCGTATTTAACTGACTGATGCAATTATGGGTGTTTGGAAATGTGTTCTTTGCAAAGGGGAAAGGCCAAGGTCTGAATGATGACTAACACTTACATGTATACCACGTGATGTTTTTACTAACTACTCTGTGGACACTCCAATAAAAAGATTAAAATGTCACTTTAAAGCAGAGACCAATCAATATGGGATTTTTGAGACTATACTGGTTTTAAAAAAAGGGGAGAAACACATATTATCTAGTAGGAATCCAATATAGTGCATATTTAAGCTGAAATAAAAAACAAATACTTATTTTGTGGATTGTGAAATGCTTTTGCACAGATATTGCTCTGAAAATTTACCCACAAGACTGATTTCTTATGCAGATAACTTTAATACAGAATATTTTACTTAATCATACATTATACCATCCAATTCTATAAATGAAAACTGAGAAAGTTTTTTATCTATTTAGTCCACTAGTAGATTAAAGTTAGACAACCCTACTATCGCTGTCTCAGACAGGCTCAATTTTAGGAAAGAGGTTAAAAGTCCGATTAGGGTTAGGGAGTTTTCATTTCCAAACAAGTTTAGGTCAGAAAAGGACCCATGTCACCAAACTATTCTCACCTCCAAAAGGTTTAATGTAAGGAAAGATGCCCATTGTTAAAATTAGATTGATCTACTATCTTTACTATCGAGTTAAGGTCAGAAAAAAGATTCAGAAAGTCAGGCCACATTTTCTGAAGTGAAACAGCAATAATAATTCACTGCACATAAACAGTCCATGTAGTTACTGTTGCCCATTATAAACCAATGTGTCAGAGCCATAATCATAATAACCATTGGCTACAGCCACAATCACAGCACCGGCCAAGCTATATCATCCCATGGCTATAGTCATAATCACTCTACAGTCTGTCTCAATCAGCCTCGGCAGCTGTCGGTGAAACAGCTAGTTGTCTATCGAGTTGCAGTGTAGCAGATTTTTGCCTACAACTGACATTGCTCTCACTTGCAACCAGTGGCAGTCCACTACATAGTATACAATACTATATCATAATACAGCTCAGCCCTTCTCCATGGATGAGAGAATTTCTGAAAATATTTCTGCCATGATGTTTCAAAGGCCCTGTAGTTGGTGTTTTGGTTTTATTTGTCCAGATTTTAAAATATTTGTCCTTAGATGGATTTTTTTTGTGTTAAATAAATACAATCAACAGTAATGTCTCTTTCCCAAAACACTATGTCTATTGTCCCTGTTTGTCTGGAAGGAAATGCCTTCTCAGAGGTAGATATCTTAAATCTGAAACACTAGAGGTACATGAAACATGTTTTTTGTCAGTTGGGTGAACCATAAAGGTCATGCTCATGCAGTACAAATGTGTTAATTTTGCCTATTGCATTGAAATATCTCCATTAACAGTCTTGAATGAATTGTGTTTGACTAGAAAAAGAGAACTAGATAAAGAGAAGCTTGTTTAATCAACTATTTTGGATTTGGCCAATGTGTTGTTCATTAGGGGACATTTTAGCGACCTAACTGCCCTGGTAGTCCACTTTACCTTGACAGAAGAATTAATATGTGCACACGTAAGTCTGGTTATGACAGCCCAGGTTTTCCTGATGTAGCTGGTGTGAGTAACATATGAGAAACCTGAGAAGCAGTACAGCAGGTACAGTCAGTGCTCACATCCAGAAATATCCAGATCAGGTTCAACTGGTGCAGCTTCAGGATATGTCATTGAAAGATAAATAATTATTGCACCCTTTTCCCTTCACCGTCCCTTCATGATGATTATAATGTTCAAACATCTTTAACTGTGTAGGAGAGAATGATCATTTTGGAGGCCACAGTTTGTGGTTCTGGTTAACTGTATTGCATTATGTATAGACAGGAAGTTCAGTTATAAAAGGTGTTAAAGGTCGATCAAATACTATAAAAACCTCTCTGTGAAGGGCAATAGTTCAGCAGCAACTGAATGCAGCCAGCAAAATTACCATAATGTGTAAAAATCAGCAAGCAGACAGAGAAAAAACTTTGGATTGAGTCCTTTTTTAAGGACACAGAGAGCAGGGAGTGCCACATTTAAAAATATGTTCAGAGAGTACTTAAGCATTCAAGCTATTTAAGAGCCAGACTCAAATGCAGTGCTGCCTGACTGGTTCAGCTGATGGATACAGAATAACCTGAAGCCTGCGCTATCACAGTAAGCATATTATTCCATGTATGTATATAGCAGTATAATAGTCCAGTCACCAGAAGATGAATGAATGAATGAATGGTCTTTGGCCTTATCTCTGCTCTGCTTGCCTTTTGGCATTATTCTCCTTTGTGATTAATGCTCTTGGTCAAAGCATGTTGTAAGCTGTTGTTTTTAAAAGGTGCAATACAATTATATTATTCATTATTGTTATTATCGTTATTATTTATATGAATTGTTTATATGCATTGTTGAAAAAGTCATGCTTAAGTCTGAGTCATCAGAGTGCAAGTCAGGGTGGAGTCACAAGACCTGAAGATTAAAAGATAATGATCTATATCAAAGCAGCAGAAGCAGAGATATTCAGACCTTTAGTCTGTTTGGGTCAAACAAAGAACTTTCCCAACTTTTCAACAACTTGCCCGGTTACAGTCTACATTAATCAAAAGGTTTTTTTTCTCATCTTAAATATAAAATAAATTATGTTTTTACAATCCTCTATTTCTTTTTTGTCTTTTACTATTTTAGTCAGGCTTTTAATAAAGCTTTATTTACTTATATATCTGTCCAATTATTTATTGTATTTTACTTTTTTAGTCTTTAATTGAGTTTGTTTTTTGTTGTTATTAATTCATATATTTTTTATGTGTTTAATTATTTGTTATATTCTGTCATTTTAGTTTATTTATGTAATTTAATCAGTTTTACCTCTTGGTATAGGTTGCCGCCTCTGGTGTTTCCTTAATGTAAATGGATTAGGTTTCAGATAGCCTTTCCTCAGTTCTTGTGCTTATTGTTCTTGTTTGACGGCTGCACTGAGTACCTGACGTAGATATTCAGCCTGAGAGGTAACAGTCTCTAGTGGCAGGGCACAGAAATACAGGGCATCATGTTTCAATGGAAATATCACCTGGAGTACTTTTTGCAAAACTTCATGAACCCCCCCGCAAGAAAGGAATTAATAATAGACAAGACCAGGATATATGGTAATGATTTGCCTGGGAGAACCCACACTGTCTTCAGCAGGTGGTGGAGGAGATGTGCTATAATGACTCTTCTGTACTGGAGTAATGAAGGACCTAATGAGATTTCCCAGACAAAAAATAAAGCTGAACTTGAGGTTTTCCATTGTATTTCACATAAACTCACTCATTCCTCTTGTGCTATGTGAAAGTGTCCTTCCTTTTTCCCACTTTTGTTTTAACATACAATGACATTTTGTTTGATGTAAACCCTTTTAAAGGTTTGGGATTGGCTCCAGCGCCCCAAGTTTTGGATAGCTAAGTGGTTATGGAAAATGAAATAATGCATACTTGGGTTGTTAAAGTCTTGGAATTGCATAAATTGAGTATCTCTTTAGGGAATCAATAAACCCAATTATATTCATGAGTGATGATCGACGTTAGTCCCCATAGTAGCCATAAGGTTGGCATGGTAATATCTAATGTTGACCTCCCCCTAAACCCCCCTGGCCCCTGGGTCCAAATGTCTAAATAGGGGACAGCATGTTAAAGGATTAAAAATATTTAAAATAAACCATCTTCTTCACTCCAGGCTGAGCAGTTTGATGTGATCATTATACATTTCAAGAAACAAATGCACAACTAAGTCAGAACAGTAGATTAACTTAGAAGGTCTATTCACACCCTACTCAATTCTTTAAAAAAAATGCTGAGATGTGATAATATAATATAATGACAATAATGACAACAGTGAAAAGATGATTACATAAATGCATTAATTATCATCATTGAACTTTTACTCGTGATACTTTAAATACATTTTGATGCTGATACTTTTGTACATTCACTTATGTACGTTTTGAATACAGGACTTTTACTTGTAGTGGAGTTATTCTGCAGTGTGGAATTAGTCATTTTACTTTGGTAAGTTATCTGAATACTTCTTTCACTACTGCATACAATGGTTGCCATAGAGTTATATGGATAGGTTAAGGTTGCATATATAATGTTTATCTACAGTCTTGTTTATCTACAGTCTGTTCTGCTGTTTACTTTGTTTTAACTGGATTCTGTCAATATTTCACAGAGGACAACAGATGTGGTGTTGGTTTATGCAGTAATAGCACTGATAAAACAAATATTGCATAAACTGTGGCACCTATTGTCTCAGTGACAGCCTTACTGCAACCAAAAACCCAAATGCCTCCCTCTCATAGTTAAATGCAAAGCATACGTGTCATGAACACCTTCCCCTTCTTGGTTTGACAAAGCAGCGAGCTCTGCGAGCTGATTGGCTGAGGCTATTTAACTGTTTGTCACCATTGCACTTGGTTTGACCATAGCCTCCAGTCAGTCACAGAAGTAAAACCAAAACACTTATATCCTAATACATCATTTATATAATGAAGTGGCTGATATTAAGAAATGAATACAAATGGTAAAGTGTGAGTTACAGTAGGAAGTCCTGGTAAGTGTTTGTTATTTGGCTTTTTCTATCTCATGTCTGAGGTCATCTTCACCTGGTTTATGACTTTGATGTAGCTCTCAATGGGCTTCTTGTGCTACATCTGCCTTCAGATATGTGAATATGTGTAGGGGTGT
>CAFUXE010000710.1:60359-73992 GCA_903364295.1 Serranus cabrilla
TGCATTTTGTTCAGTATAAAAGTTTTTAGCCTCAGATAGCTGGAGCAAAATGAACCGACACACTTCTAAATAACACCAACGTCTTTATTCTACAAGTGTCTCTTCCAACCAGTCAAGGGATCAACCAAAAATATATACACACATTTCCTGTGATGGTGATTAAATGTATATACAAATCAATCTGTCACCAAGGGCATTTAAACATTTTCATCAGACAAATAGAGTTGGGACAATAAAGGACATGTAATCACACTGACATGGTGCTCAAAGGAACAACGGACAAAGACAGTTATGTTATGTAAAGAATTTAAGGCCATCTAGATTGCAGGAGGAGGGGAGAGGGAGCAGCAGATCCTTGTTTATATTGTTTTAAAACACGCCCCTCCTTTTAAATGAAATAATTCATCAGTGAAAAAAGTGTCCAAATCTCACAACACTCGACATCATGAACAGGATTACTGCCTCGTGTGTTCCTTTACATTTTTGCTCTCAAAGTCCTTTTTTCAAAAATTTCCTTTTCTTTGAACATTTTCAAAAAGTTAATTCAAGTCCCATCCCACTGTGGGGCATTTCTACACTGTGGCTGGGATACTGTAGCTGCTCCTGTTGCTGATGTCAACGGGAAGTGATGCCACACTATCTCGCGCCCCATTGGTCACTCTCCCCTCCGTGCCATCATAGAAAGGCGCTGCGTCTGGAAGAAGATGATAATGGGCGCTCTAAGCAGTTGGCAACAATTGACAATCAATGTCATGTACTATGACTTAACTCTTTAAAGCTGGGCCATGCAGTTTATACAATACTTGCCAACACTGACATGTTTAATAGCATTAATTGTCAGACACTATTAGACTATGGTGACAAATGTGATGAAACATGTCTTTCTCTTTCTTTATTGATTTTGCTTTGTACGGTAAGCAGTTGTTGCCAATGCTGGAATAACAACTTTCTCTGCAGGGGTTTAAGCCATTAAAACAGACTTTAACTGAAGGGATGTGCATGTGTATGAGCATTTAAAAAACAGCCAATAGAATTTAATTAAATTATAGTATCTTAAAAAAGAAGAAAAGATTATTATGGAATTATTACTCAGTGAAAAAAAACTGCCTACCCCAGCTTTAAGCAGCTACTTCCTGAATAAACACAGCCTGTACCCTTGATAGTTTACTTCCTGAAACAACTGTATTCTAACAACATCCTACTTTTCCTGCCTCTACAAATATATACTTAGACATAAACATAATGTACATGCAAAAAAAAAGTCAGACAGACGAAGACAATACACTCACACATATACACATTGTGCGTGCACATAAAGGACAGGATAAACACATGAACAGGATATCTACAACTAGAGAGCAACATAGACAGGTCACGGCAACATGAGCCTGCATGCATATGAAAACATGGATCATGGGATTAAAATGAATTGCTGTGGCTACAACAGGAAACATGCCATGACTGTTGAGGCGAGAGAAATGACTCATGGCTGTTAAGACGATGACTAATGAGGACAGTTATTAGTACACAGGAGAATAGTAAAACAAAGCTACCTGTGGCTGCGTTATAAACCTCTGTGTCGTGGGTTAGATTCACTGTTAAAGAGTCATCTGATTTAGGGCTCGAAGGCTTTCTGAGAGATGGTGAAAATAGAGTCAACTCGGTCGGCAGAGATGTCAAGGAAAAATCTACTAAATGCCAGAATGATCAAAAGCATATATGCAATAAATTCTGATGCAGGCCTATAACCCACTTTAATAACCGTACTGGTGGCATTTTAAGCTTGTGATTTTTGTATTTTTTTGTATTTTCATGCTCTTTTATTCTGCCAGGGAGCTCTTTGTTTAACTCATGACATCTAGCAGTGAGTATACGTATACGTTTAACTTACAGTTAATTTAATATCCAAGCACCTCTAACATTATCTTAATGACTTGCACTACTAAAAAAACATAGCCTTACTTTTACTTACTAAAGTGAATCTTTGCCTTGAGTTACTCCTGTAAGCTTGACAGCGACATTATTTTAGTTTCCAAGCTTTACTGTAGACACACCAGTATAGGCTGTTGCTTTGTGCCTGCTGTGGAAGCTTGGTGTGGGCGGGCACCCGTTTCAAACAACTGCGTCTGGATGACTGATCAGTGCTACTTGAGCCACACTGCCCATGATGTCATTATGTCTGTTGTTTCAGTGCTCGGATCTTTTGGATAGAATACCAACTACAGGTATCCTTTGCTGAAACAACAACATAGAAAGTCTGAATGCATTATTTTGAAATGCTTGTTTTCTGAAGGAGGTCAGATCGGTCAGGGATATGCTCTATAGGATCATCTCAACGCTGATTGGTTTTCGCAACACAGCTTCCCACAAATGCATTACTTGAACTGAAAAATTCCATCTGACGCAAATAGGCAAATTTAATAAATTACATTATTATACAATAATAATATATATCCTTTTTTGCTTATTTGCTGAGTAAAGCTGATCTGCTCCAGCTTTTTACCCAACACTCATAAAGCTCAATAATGAACAAGTTATGCTCCATTTGTCGTTGTTTTATGGAGGGTTATTGTGACAATTTTTTGCTGTGTTTATATAGTACAAACATGCAAATCTACCAGTATAGCTCTTTAAAGGCTTTCAATAACAGAACAATGACACTCATCAACCCTCATCTAAGCCAGCTAATAAAACGAGATACATTGTCACTAACTTCCACAGTATGTGTCACATTCACAGGAAGCAATAAGTCGAACCAACTCACACTGACAATTCAGCAGCTGCTTCTTTTTTACCTACAATAAGAGAGGAGACGTGAGAAGAAGAGCAAGAGGGAGTAGGTGGAGGAAGGTTGGTTTTCATTCATAGTTACTCATAAGGCAGAGTTGCTGGAGGACTGTAGGTCTCTCTACCTCTCTTGGATCTGAAGCACAGCACAAGCACCACCACCAACACAGACACCGCCAGCAGACAGAACCCCCCGATTAACACCTTCTTCCACAACGCCAGGCGCACTGTGGAGAGAGACAGAGACAGAAAGAAGAGAAAGTCAAACAGGAACATAAGGTGAAAGAAAGGGAGAAAATAAAATGGGACCGGATGACAAAGGCTGTTCAAGACAGAGAAAGGAGGAGAGGAATGGAAAGGCTTAAATGTAATGAAGTCTCACCCTCTATAGTGACCGGGTCACTGCGGACAACATTTTTGGCGTAGTTGTCAGCCTCGCAGTAATAGGTGCCGCTGTCCTCTCTGGACAGCCCGGGGACCCGGTAGTCTGTGTTGTTCGTGTGTAGGGTGGTGATGTTCAGTGGCCTCTCCCTGCCAACACGGTACCACCTAAAGGTGACCGGTGGAGTCCCTTTGACACCGCATATGAGGTAGAGATCATCTCCCTCAGAGATTTCTGGAATGTTTGGGATGACGGTCAGAGTTGCGTGCTCCAGGGGCACTGGGAGAGAGAAGGAGGAGAGATTGGTTCCACACTGTCTCAAAGTAAACTGAGGTGTGAGTGTGTCATCAAAGTCATTTTCTTACATAGAATTAGGTGAGAAGATCAATACTACTCTCATCTGGAGTGACTGAGCAGTGTTGAAGAGGAACATTAAGAACACGATAACAACACAAAGCATGGATAAAGACACTTATTTTAAATATTTACCTATGACAGTTGCGTTGAGTCTTTTACTGAGTGGGGCCTCCCTGTTACTATTCTTTGCCTCGCACATGTACTTCTTGATATCTTCAGGCCTGGTGATGGCGACTGTGAAGAGAGCTTTCTGTAAGGGGTGCTCGACAGTGATTGTGCTCAGTATGTCGTACCCCTTCAGCAGGGTGTAGTTTATCGGCAGGCTGCCATTGTCCGACTGACACAGGATCTGGAAGTGCTGTCCTAGGACTGCTTTGCCTTCCACCGAGATCTTTGGAGTGGAGACAGATTCTAAAGAGGAGAAAGAGACATATAAAAAAAAATGTACTCCTTGTGGACAAACCCTGGGAATGTTCTGGGCTAGCCAGAACATAGCTCTATCCCTGAGCAATGGTGACATTAAGCAGTTAAGTTACTTTTCTTCAAATAATTGGTGTGACAGTTCCTTTAGTTTCATAGGGGCCATGAATGCTTGTCTCAAAAAATGACTGGTACTGAATCACAGGGAGGATAGACAAATAATTTTTTCCCCTTTGCTATATTATAGCAGAGGTCTGCACAATTGTGTGCTCTTTTAGTTTAGTTATTGTTTTGAAGGGAATAACAATACTTGCACATAATTTGACACCTGAGACATGACAGTGCTATTAATCTTAGTAGTTTCCTAAAATGTCAAACCATGTCTTTGAATTCCGTAGCAGCACTTTATGCCAATCTTTATGTTGACCAATTCAGATTTGGAGGTTAAACCACTCTCTGTCAATCTCTGTAAACAGATAGCTGCATATGAACGCAAGATCTGTAGGCAGCAGGACAAGAATTTGGAAATGGAAGCCTTCTGGTTTCCTTTTGCTGTCTGAGAAGTATTGAACAAGCATTTCCAAGCAGACCTTGATTCAATGCAGGTAAACAGTCCTGATGCAAAATTTATTGAGACAAAACGAAATCTCGAAACCCATTGACAATCATCTGATGACAATCAGATAAAATGTAATAAAAAATGTAATCTGCATTTACTTGCAGAGAAACAACACAGATTTAGTTGTCACTAGTCCCAAATTCCTTCTGAGACTGTAAACAGTGAACCCAGAGCTAATTCAACGTCAATATAGTCGATGGCTTCCAGATTGGGCTCAACCTAGAAAGAGGGTCATTGTGACTTACATGTAAAAGTGACTTAGCAGGTAAAAATGCATGCAATGAGGTGCATGTCTCAAGTGTATCAAAGTTTGATTTTGCTTACCTTTAGGACGTACAGTCAGGATTTTACTGCGTTTTTGAATGCCCTTGGCTTGAGCTACACAGGTATAGTTGAACTCATTCAGCAGGGCCATGACAGGAAATAATCCAGGGACCCTGGGTGTCAGTCGGCTTCCAGGTGGATCAAGAGCATAAGACAACTCTTCCCTGCTGATTCTTTCAGATGCAAAGCTCTCGCTTTTGCAAGTTAATGTCATATATTCCCTTTGAAAGACTTCAGCAGGAGACATGGTGAGAGTCGGCACTGAAAACAGCTCTGTGGAGAGATTTCAGAAACACAGCAAGTCATCGTCTGCACTGATATCACTCATTAGTTGTGGTCTTGGCATACATTTGATCATCTTTATTTCAATTTTTTTTGCCAACTGGGCAAGTAAAGTATACCTCCCTAACAACAAATTTAAATATAAGTTGTTTCAAGTGGCTGTAAAAATGAACCATGGGGTTGTTTTTATGGAGAGGGCAGTCCCATAAAGCAACCTAGTAACGCAACAGCGGTTTACAAAAATGAAGTACGATGTCAGGGTCAATCGCTGAATATATTGTGCCTACAATCTTCAATACTTTTAAGATGAATGATAATTAGTGGTAGCACATATTTTTATGTACATCTTTCCTCTGTCCACTTACCAGTCACTGAAACAGTCTTAGTGTCAGTTTTTGTTATATCTCCCATCTCTAGTATGCATGCAAACTCCCCGGGGTCCTTGGCCAGAGCAACCATGCTGTGGTTGACTTTGGTGTTTCCATGGCTGAGAAGCTGTTTCCCCTGGGTCAGATAGAGTTGGACACTTTCAGAGCTCAGCAGAGGTCTGATGGTGCACTCGATGTCAAGCTGGTCTCCTTCATAGATCTTGGACTGTGGAAAGATCTCCAAAACTGCTGAGATGGGAAGCGCTAAGGAGACAAAGTAAATGAAAAAATGTCCAGAGAAAACTCAAAAGCTTTGAAAAGCACAGAGATTTTAAAAAGTTACTCACCTTTGACTGAAACAGGGACAGTTTTGCTTTCCTCGGACTTGAAGGAGTCTGGCGTTACGAGTACGGTATAGGCACAGTGGATTCTGTGACTGCCAACGCTGCTTAAGCGAAGCTTCGCCTCTGCCTGGTTGGAGATGACATGTTTCTCCAGGATCTCTTTGGAGTCCTCGTAGAAGTAGAAGAAAATGGAGCCTGTCTCAGAGGGCGCTGTACACTTGGCTGTTATCTCCTCCCCTTCACTGACCTCAACCTTGCTAAGGTCAAGAACAGGTTTTGACAGGCCTGGAAAACAAAAATGCAAACCTTAACCCTGTCAACATACAACATACTGTATACTGTTATACTGTATCCATAATCACTAACCAACCTGTTACTGTGAGTTTCTTGGCGTCACTGGTCATCTGTTTCCCCTCAATGATTATCTTGCACTTATATTTGCCGCTGTTGGAGACTCTGGCCTCGTACAGAGGGTACAGAAGATCCTCCGAGGTGCTGGAGGTCTTGGTGTACACTACATTGCTGTCCTTAAATATAGTGTACTCACGACTCAGCACCTCCTGCCCTGAGCTGCTGACAGTGGCTTGGCATCTCAGAGTCACATTCGTGTCCCGAGTCACATCAGTGCTGGGCTCGATGGACAGGTTGATCTCTCTTATTGTGAATACTAGGAAGTAAATAAAAAAAATAAAAAATTTAAATACATGTACAAGCTAATCTATCTCACTGAAAGAGTTGGCAGTTAACCTTTTTCTAGCTTTTACATTTTGATTATTTTAACAATGCTTTTGCTTCATTTTGAGTTCACTCTCGGTCCATGTCGTCTGCTGTTTTTCACTTTGGGTTCCGAAGGACTAAAATCAGCCAAGCTGATGACTTGTATCTTTACTTGACTTCACAATAAAGATTTCTGACAGCCACAATAGTACAAGATTATTAGCATTTGAAGACTCATTCAGATAGTCATTAGCGCCTGTTCGCTCACAACTTCGTAGCTAGCTTATGTTTGCCAGGTACAACTGATATCACTGACAATCCTGATTGCCAGAATGAAACATTGGCATAGTAACATCACATTTAATGCCAATACCTTGTCTTTCCCTTTAAAAAAGACACGGTACTGCAGGTAAGACTGCTTACTTTGTACTTGATTTAAAAATCTTTACATAATCATTATGTTTAAAGACATGGCCATGAGCCACACACGTCCTTCAAATGACTCTGAATCATCCTAAAGAAGCCAAGTGCCTAGAAGTGTTCAAGCACAAAAAGCTTTCCCCTCCTTCCTTTGAGCTTCCACACCAACACATTGTTACATACAGAAGTCACAGTTTGCATGGAAAATCATTGAATAGAACTTCCTTTAATCACTTCCTCTTCCATTTCAACTGAACAGTCCCATGTGGCTTTTTTTCCTTAGAATATTTCAAGTGATCTCTGCATGCTTTTCTATTTTCTCTAACAGGTGCCATACAAATCAGTATGAGCTTGGCACTCAGGAAGCTGGTGTGTTTCAATGGAAAATCATCATACCATCTGGGTATGAGAGTCACATAAGAAACAATACACATATGTTTGACTGTAAAAATGATTTGTGATCTTCTGATGATAAAAAGCAACAACAATGCCAGAAGATAGAAGCAGATGAGGAAGAGCACCTTCTATCTATGTTCAGCTGGGCCTGATTGAACTATTATTAGCAACTTGTTTAGAGAGGTTACCACAGAAATAGTATCAGAGTAGAAAAGATATTCTCATTTAAGCAACCAGTGTAGTGTGTTAACCACCATATAAGCCAACCGTATAAACCAACATGTGACAAATAACAACCAAATGAGCAGTGGAGAAGTACGAAGAATCAGAATCAGGATTAGTTTTATTGCCAAGCAGGTTTTCACTGACAAGGAATTTGCTGTGGTGTATAAGAACAAAGTACTCAAATCTATTTATAGATTAGGCAAGCACTGCAGTCAAAAAACAGAAGCTTGAATAGAAAAGATGAAGAATAAGCCAACTAGCCAACCAGCCAGCTACCTGCTAGTTATCTTGTTAATTCCAACATGCTTTCATGCTAAAAATCATCCTACTCGCCACTAGCAGACTGCTTTGCTGGGAGGAAAGCAGAAAGAAGCACTAGCTAGCTAACCAGTCAGCTGTCCTTCTCCAGAGCTGTCGATACACTTTACAGCCTCACTAACGTCACCATAACAACTAACAGCAAGAAACATTTTGTTATCTACCAGCCAAATGACCACATCAAACAGTTTAATGTACATTCTTTTCTATTCTATTGCTACCGATCTAAAGGTATGAAAGACGAGAAATGACAGCCAATCCCTGTTGCTTTTTTAATCACAACAAATACAAATTTTGTCTTTCTAACACAGTTTGATGTCGGTTCTTTTATTCCTGGTTTCAGTCTCTCCAGTTGCTGATTTTCCTTTTTATACAACCCTAATTTTCCAAATTCAGTTTATATTTACACATAAAAACCAAAAAACAAAATTTTCCCAGTTTCAGATATCTTGTCATTTCTATGGCATACAATTGAATGTAGGTTGCAAATTCTTGCACTCTGTTTTTATAATGTTTTTTTTTACAGCGTCCCAGCTTTTCTGGGTTGTAAGAAAACATTTTCAATCACAATTATCATCCATGGTGTACTTTCAGGTTGCTTTTCAATTCTCAACTTTATCGTCTCTGGTTTGATTACAGCAGCCAAAATGTGTCACTCACATGACCACATGTGAACGCTTTCATAATCACCTGAAGTGACCTCAAAGCCACGAATCAGTTGAAATGCTCACGTGGTTCACAGGCACAGTCAGGTGGAGACTAATGAATGATTCATACAAGATATTTGTTGTCAGGCTCACAAATGTAGAGGTGACTGTTCAACAAAAAGCAGCATTTTGTCTTTCAGGAAACACTTAGAAGTCACTTTTAAGAGTGACAGCAGTTTGGTGTTCTGCAGTGTAACAGGAGTCAGAAAGCATCTGTACACGTACATCAGGCAGATCACCCATATGGTCGAGTATTAGAAACAACAGGCTGCTGTTGTGACTCAGACGAGGGTGTTGTGGGGCAGTAAACAAACCTGGAAAACAAGGGGAAAAAAGGGCAGGAAAAGCACTTTGTCAGACAAACAGCCCACCCGAGGGACCTATCACTATTTCAGAGGCTGCTGGATCTGGCCCACACCCAGCATCATTCAGCAGGAGCTGGCAGGGCTGATGATGAGAAAAATCAGGCGTGCAGGGCAGAGATTTGCTTTGGGCTCTCAAAACGCCATGTGAGTTATGGCAGCTACATGCTGAGCCAGCGCTGGAGGGTGCATTTACTCAAGTACTGTACTAAGGTACAGCTATGACGTACTTGTACATGAGAATTTTCATTTACTCTACTACAACTACATTTATAGAACAGCTGTAATTTTTTTTTTTTTTTAAGATTTTACTTAATAATAAAATAATTCCATTAATTGTCTCATGACCCGTCAGATTTATCTTGTCTTGGAGGGCCCTGGCCTCTCTTATGGAAACCACTGGATAAAACTACTGAAGTGTAATTAAAGTAGTTAGAAAAAGGTCCATTAGCTCCAACAATAAAATGTTATTTACATATTGATAAGTCGTATTGATCAGTATATTAAAAAAAGATAATAATGTCATATTAGATCATTCAGAGGTAATTCAATTTTTCAAGAAGAACTTTTACTTTGGCATTCAAATTACATTTAATTGATTATACTTTAATTTAAATGCATGGCCTTTACTTGTAACAGAATATTGTTACATTGGTGTAATGGTACTTTCACTGAAATCGATCTGAGCACTTCTTTCAATAAATTCCCCTTCCATTTTTTTTCTACATATTTTCTATAGGGCTGTCAATAGATTAAAACTATTAAGAAATGATTCACACAATATGCGTTGAATAATCACAATCAATAGCTGGAAAACATAGCTTGGAATAATGGATATTTGTCTGTAAAGGGGAGTCTTGTGGATACACATAGAACTAATTTTCATCAGATATCCTGAGGTGAGAGGGACTGCTCTGAAAATGGCCTTGCCAGTTTTTCCTAAATTTTGGAGCGTTATATATAGAACCTCAACCATATATCTCAGCATGGTCCAATGGATTTATTGCATATTTTGGTTTCATATAATGCCATCATCACTGTATATTCAAAAATCAGCCTGCTACAGCCTGAAACACTCATTTTTTAATTGTGTATTTTTTTGTGTCTGAAGCATAAAATATTGAAAACAAATTAAAACAATAAACATGTTAATTTTGTCAGGAGAAACACCAATAAACAGAGGGGTCTTTCGTTTCTAGAAGTCTAGATCTCGGCCCTGGCTTTGACAATGCCTCCATCTCTACTACAACTGATCTGCACTGAGTCATGCCTTCCATCATCAACCAGGGCAGGGAGGCGTGAGACACTGCCCACCAACACGTTCCCAACACTCCGCTTTTCCACTGTTCCACACAGCAGCCATCACAACTCTTAGATAACAAACAGGACTTTTTCCACTGACTGACCTGTCTCTCCTGGCTTTGTGTTTTTAATGACTGACATTGACATGTAATGATTGAATGACATTTTTCCGTATCCAAAGTAAAACAATGATGCTCTATAAGCACAAAGTCTCTTCTAAACTCCACTTCTCATTCAACCAATGACCTTTCTGTGGAAGATATTGCCATCTCTCAGTAAAGTGTAATTCATCTCTGATCATACTTACATCGCTGCGCATTCACCATTCTCCCTGGATGGAAGTCTTGGAGCAAGATAAGAAAGTAAAGCAGCAGGTTAGAAACAAATCTAACAACCACCTCCACAAAAAGAAATCCAGAGAGCTCCTAAAGGAGAAGATACAGAGGAAGGTCTTACAGCTGGACAGGAGCGTGGAGGTGAGCAGTAGTAGGAGGCCCATCCTGTCTCAGGAACACTGAGGCTCCCCAAGCTGCGACTGGCTGTCCTGGTGGTTGACACACTTGTGACTTCGGAGGCCGACGGGTGGTGTGTTGGGGGACGTTCTGAATCTGGTGGGCGGGAGCGGACACTTAGGTGGTGCTCTACCTCAGCCACTCAGTGGTCAGCCAGCGGTGGCGGTTATCAACCGGTGCAGCCGTCGGCTTGGCTTAATTTGCCAGGAAGTGAGTGTTGTTTCCTCAGGATGTTCGTGCCGCCCGGCTCTTTGCTGCTGAGGAATGTTCTCCTCTGGTCTCCTTCATGTATGTGTGTTTGTGTGCGTGTGAAATGGTAGTCACAATAATGCCGTATTGCTTAGGGTGCAGTAATCAGGCTGATGACCTCCAACCTTGGCTGGCAGGGCTGTAGCAGGTAGAGAGATGAACAAGACAGGGAAAACATTCTTTGTGGAGCAAAGTCCATTTCCTGAAGGGAAGATAACGGTTTAGCTCAGCTACCCAGAAGTGTTTTCACAGACATAAATCTCAGCTTGGCTCTCAGTGGACACAGGTAGGTGGAGCGACTGTCACTGGTACACATGCTTCCATCATGACTGGCCCCTGGTGAACTACTGAAAACAGCCATTTAGACTTCAGCGGTTGGTTAATGACTTGATCCAAAGCAAGATTTAAATTGAATATAATGATCTCAACAAAAAGAAGCTCCAGTGTTCAACATCAGTACATTATTATGTCATTATCACAATCAGAATTATATGAATACATTTTTATTTTATTTTTTATGTCATGATGCTATTTCACCCAGTTATAACTGTATTTCATGAACTGGTAACACTTTCTCTGATGCCCATGTCTATAATATATTATAAACATGTATGATATGATCTGCCTATTTCACTGAATAATTATAGTTATAAGAGCTAGTTTATATTTAGAATACTTTTTAACAAGACTCATAATGAATTATATCACGTTTTATAATGACTTCTTAGGTCAAGTATCATGATGCTTTGTTATTCTTGGTGGAGTTTTTTGCAAGCTCATGTATATATTTTACTATAAATGTACTTATCATATGTCTTGGACACTCGGGTGAAGAGAGGGGCTGAGAGGGGCTGAGCTGTCAACCGATCACCACCTGGTGGTGAGTTGGATCCGCTTGCCGGGGAAGAAGCTGGACAGACTTGGCAGGCCCAAACGTATTGTGAGGGTCTGCTGGGAACGACTGGTGGAATCCCCTGTCAGGAGGGTTTTCAACTCCCACCTCCGGGAGAGCTTTGACCAGATCCTGAGTGAGGCTGGAGACATCGAGTACGAGTGGACCATGTTCTCCAGTTCAATTGTGGATGCGGCTGTTCGAAGCTGTGGCCGTGGCGGCAATCCCCGAACCCGGTGGTGGACACCGGAAGTAAGGGATGCCGTCAGGCTGAAGAAGGAGTCCTACCGAGCCTGGTTGGTTCGGGGGACTCCTGAGGCAGCTGACCGGCAGGCCTAGCGGACGGCGGCTCGAGCAGTCACGGAAGCAAAAACTTGGGTATGGGAAAAGTTCGGGGAGGCCATGGAGGAGGATTACCGGTCGGCCTCAAAGACATTCTGGCAAACCGTCCGGCACCTCAGGAGGGGGAAGCAGTGCTCCACCAACACTGTTTACAGTGGAGGTGGGGAGCTGTTGACCTCAACTGGGGACATTGTCGGGCGGTGGAAGGAATACTTTTGAGGATCTCCTCAATCCCCCTGACACGTCTTCCCAAGAGGAAGCAGAGGCTGAGGACTCAGAGGTTGACTCATTCATCACCCAAGCCGAAGTCACTGAGGTAGTCCGTAAGCTGCCCAGTGGCAAGGCTCCGGGGGTCACAAATTTAATAACTAGTAAAATTGCTTGTGCTCGTCTGAGACACAGCTATTTCAGTAAAATACTAAAATTTCTTAAATAATGCATACTTGATTGTTCCTGACGGACTTCAAGCATCAAATTCAGTGTTTTTTTTCAGGAGAACTTATCATATTGCTTTGACATAGGGCTGCAACTAACAGTTATATTCACCGTTGATTAATCTAATGATTATTTTCTCAATTAACAGATTAGTTGTGTGGTCTAAAGTCGATCAGTTTTCCAAATTCCAGGACGACGTCCTCAAACAAATTCCGTTTACTTTTATAGAAGTGTAAAAAAAACTGAAAATATTCACATATAAAAAGCTGAAATCAGAGAATTTAAACCTTTTTTCTTTTAAATTCCTCAACCCCATTATTTTACCATCAAAACAATTACAAGTTGACAACTATTTGATCAATCTTTGCAGCCCTACTTTGATACAGCTATGATCAGCTGCAGAACTGAGGTAGTTTCTATAATGTAGATCAAACTAAGTGCATTAAGTACCACGGCATAATAAAGCTTCAAATGGCAGAAACAGAGTGAATCCTGTGTTGTATTTGGTTTATTTCATTGATATCATCTCTTGTCTTATAAACCAGTCAGCAAAGCAGTCTAAAGTCAGAGACAACCCTGATTGTTTTCATTTCATCTTGACTACTTTGTTAAAGTCTCTTCTTTTTCTCCAGATCTAAAATCTTAAAACTCAAAGCAGGATAGTTAGAGATGAATGTGATTCGGAGCCAAAAGTCACTATTCTGGCTGCACCAGTGAAGCAGGTGAAGTCTGCTAAACCACACGGAGCGCTAAAGAGCTCAGTGATGGTGGTGGTGGGGACTAATGTGGTGACTGCAACTGCTGCTGCTTATGTGGACTGTGGTGTGTGTCTGTGTGCGTGTGTGTTCCCAGTTCACCTCCAGTCCACGAGTC
>CAFUXE010000710.1:80783-101742 GCA_903364295.1 Serranus cabrilla
GCACACACAACAGTTTTACTGTTTATCATTATTACTCCAATATTATTTATTCGCCCCTATTTTGATGAAAACTTTGATTTTCAAAGAACATGTATATATGCTTTAATGTTTGAAAACACACATTACATTTCTCATACTGTCTGAATATACTTGTATCCTGTATCCTTGTAAACCCTATCTGTTTAAAAGCCCAGTCTTTTCTGATTGGCTTGTGAGAAAAATACAAAGGTAGTTCTCAAGCTGCGAGTGGAGACAGTGAGAATGTGGGTGAAATATTCTACTGAGCCTCCGAGTCACATACATGTAATGTTAGAGTGCAATATGACAGCATGATTAACACATTATGCTTGTTTGTACAGACAAATGGAGCCACTAGTGTCTACAGACTAGAGCCCAACCGATATGGCATTTTTTTTAGACAGATGCCAATACTGATTTTAGAGGGAGAAAATTAATCAATAACCAATATGGTGGCTGATTTAGTCTTTTTTTTTGTTTAACTGGAATGAAAATAGACCTTTTTTATGTGGATTGTGCAAATGTACCCGAAGAGCTTTCATGGAACATAAAACAATTTATTTAAACTATTATACATGATCCAAACAGTGTATATGCATATATTGTGTAAAAAACTTTCCATAACGGCACATATCAGACAGCATATACAGCAATACCAATAGGCCTTTGATAGGCCAATATCGGCTGATAATCAGTCAGCTGATATTAACTGAGCTGTGTCTGTCGGGCTCTGCTACAGGACCTGCACAACTTACTGCAGAGCTGAAACCGGCAACATGAAGGAGATCAGTGGAGAAGGGAGAGCAGTAGGTGAGCATGATGTGTTGGATCACATATACTTTGGGGTGATGAGGCGAGACACGGCTTCTGTTTATCGCCGGTTGATAAACTAGATTAGAGGTGCATTACAGTTGCTGTGTTAAAATGTTAAAATGAGTCATAACTTCATTATATGACTCTAATTTCAGCTGAAACAGCATCATTAGCAACATCTCATTAAGTTTTGGAAACAAAACCCGGATGTAATCCCCAACTCCAGAAATATTGGCAAGATACTGTCAGAAGATTCAGAACAAACAAAAGCAACGAAACTGAAAGAAAGACTAGAAGGAAGGAATAAATAAATAAATAATGGTAGACAGCAACCATTTGGCAACACAAACCAATCAATTCTTTAACTTCCCAGACTGCAGTCCCCCAACAATATTTGAATCTGTTCATTTTTTATAAGATTGATTCATCAGAACATAAGAACTGAACACCTCAGTCTCCAGCCGCAGCCCTGTTCTACCCTACAAGGGCCGAATGCCAAGTGTTTAATAAAAGTTACTACATGTAATCCTTGCATCAAGTTCCAGCTGCTCAATGTGAGTTTTTGGAGAAAACCAGATGGACTGAATACATTACCTGGACCTTCATCTCCCGGTCAGTGTCCCAGATCCTGACGACTCGGACATCTCCAGACGTCATAAGGAGCCCGGTCTCCTGCTCCCAGTCCACCACCATGCCTGCACCTGCAACACAGCATGACACAGCAGATATAACACAGAGCACGTCCACGTAAACGTACATGAACCCTCCGTTTAACAGGCGTGAGTACTGTTTGAGTGTTATCAGACACTTTTGGCAATTAATACCAAAGTGCCCAATATCTGACATGAGTATAAAATATTAGGATTACTGAAAATAATTTCAACACCATTTGTGAGCTGCAGTTTATAAGTGAACCCTCACACACATAAACCTACACAAACACAGCTGTTTAACACACTGAGCATGTGTTGATCCCCGAACACACAACACACACAATCTGTTCGAGGTTTCACAAGGCTCTTGCTGCCACATGCAGCAAGTCAAATGACAGATTAGTGCAACAGTTTCTTACACCATGGTGTAACTAATAAATAAAAGGTACCAGAACCAGCGCTCTGCAGAGACTGCAGGTGCATAAAGTTAATGTGTACCCTGCATTGCTGCCAAGCCTGTGTTTTTGCTCAAACCTCCACATTCCTCAGTGTAAAAACATGCACTTGATGCAGATGGAAGCATGGTTTAGCATTTTGCATCCTTCCTGTCAAGGCGACCGCTGGGAGATGCAGACGCTGACCCTGGAACAGAGCCTGTCAGCACATTCTGGCTTAGATGAGTCAAATGGCACTCGAGTGAGAAAGTGAGGAGAAAAGAAGCTGAAGACAGCAAGACTCTTCATATGTTGGCAGTCGCTGCAGGAATCGAGCGAGCAGTGCCATGTCAGCCACACTTGCCCTGCTGGCTCTGTGATGCCTGGCAGAGGCCTGTGGCTACAGCCAGTATGCTTTAAATGAGGTGCTTGTCAGATCCCAGATCAGCTTCTGAAACCCTCTCCCATTACAGTGTTCCCATGGTGGACTTTGTGGTGGTGGTGATGAGAGGCCTGTAACGTTTTGTGACAGAGGTTCTGACCATCACAGCTACTTCCTGCTCCCTTTTTTGTTATTTGTACAACCAGAGACTGTAGAGAATATAGGTGTAGTCTCTGATGTCACCCACAGGTTCCTAAAGAGCTCAAACTGGTTGGTGGCTCCAGCCTTTGGCATCAAAGGGGCAGAGTGTGGAGGAGCCGAGATGCAGCAGTGAGCCACCTGCCTGTCACTTACAATGGCAAAGCCTTTAATTATGCACAAGTTTAAGCCTTATTATAAATATTACTGTTGAAATTTAGGTGTCGGCCCAATGCAAACCAATGTTGCCGCAATGTATGTTGTTCAGGTCCGGGTGACTAGTTTTAAAAAGTATCATTTAATCTTAACTGGATCATCTGCAGCAATTCCAGAGCAACATTTAGAGGATCCTTTAATAAAGGACGTTTCTATGGTGAAAGAGAAGTCCTAAAGGGAACTCAAATGAAAACACTCACAGGGATCCTTTTCCCTCTTCTTAAAACTCATTACACCATGCATGTTTTCCTTCCTTTTGTCCGCCTCCTTTACTCTTAGTCACTTCCTCCTCCAGTTTAAAAAAAATCAATAACCATCTCCAGCTCACCCACCTATGTCACCGTCGTGCTTTATACATTCACTTCATTCTTTAACCCAACGTCTTTTCATCCTAATTGACTCCTTTGAAACAGTTTTGAGAAAAGGATAATGACTCCATCACTTTTAACTTCTCTGGCCTCAAAGAACACCAGTGAACCTGTGCATCATTTGTGTTCCTCTCCCACTGTTCATCTCCTACTTTAGGTGTTGCGAGTCTGCTTAGCTTTCTTCTACCGAACCATCTGTGATGCGGCTTTCTACTGTTCTACTTGGCCCGAGTTGCCAGGAAAACCCTCGCCCCATGTGGCGGCTTTGCATCCTCCACCTGTGACGTCATCCTGCTCGACGTCACGCTGCCGGTAGCGTGGGCGCACAATAGGGGGGATGGATGGCACGCAGGGAAAACCACTTCACAGGACTGAGCTCAGCGACACGTTCACAGCCGCATGCTTGATGCTGGCTCATTTCAGAGGCTGCAAGGAGAAGATGAGGCATTCCCTTTGAAGCTGGCAGCTCAGTGATGAATCTGGGTTACAATGAGAGGGGCGGAGAGCGGAAGATTCCCCAACACAGTGTGTGCATGTATTTCCTCTACAATAAGGAGCACACATACCACCAAACCTTCCGAACATTTAGAATCAGTTCGATCCCTCGTTTTGCATCGTTATCTTTCCCGTGTCCTCCCATTATGAGAAATCAAATGTGGATCAACTATAAAGGGCATGAGGGTAGATCCCCACAAGACTTAGCTCTGTGAACGGTCTAATTGGTTTCTGTGTTTTGCTTTCTATTTTAAGCATCGTCAGATTGACCTGCTGGAGTGCCCTGGATATAGAAAAGATAATAAGGCTCTATGGACCGCTGATCCTTCGACTCTGGGCGATGTGTCCATTTTTATTTTGTCCTTGAACACTTCGTAGCCCCATGTATGCTTTGTGGTATTTTGATTAAACAAATGAAATAAAGAAGGTCTTAACTAGACTTTGATTAAGTGTCCCTCTAGAGGAGGCCTTATTTAAAGGAAAATGCAGGTATATTAGAACATGGCTCCATTTGTATGCGTCTAGCCATTGTTTCTATCAGGAATAACAATTTACTCAAGTTACTGCTGACATCTTGGAACTCTGCAACATTGTTAACAATTATACAAGTTTCAAACAACCTAGAGTCAACTTGTTTGGAAGAGAAAACAAATGCAGAAGGTACACTCTTGAATATGACATCATCGCCTTCCTCAATGCAATTCATGCAAACATAACTTCGAGTTAATCAGATTTTAAAAACCACACTTAACCCCTTCAATATATGTTACTTTCCAATGACTGTGTTACTGTTCTTTTGCTCAACACATGACTTCCACCAGCTCTATTTTACAATGCAGAATCACTAGTGGCAGTACTAGTGTGGCTGCCCCAATTGATCATGCAAACCCTCCTCTTGCTTGTCATAGCAGGCCACCCAAAGGCCAGGACTACGTTTTCAGATACAGCTGCCCCCAGAAAAAAGCACAATGCCGCCACCTTTTTTCAATACAAATTGATCACGTTATTGGATAACAGGTGAAGACTGGACAAAAAGGAGGCCTCTACAGTCAGAATTTGGGACGTGTTACTGTGGGTTCACACACCTTTTTAATGGTTTCATAAACTAACAAACTACGCAAGGTTGGATACAAACCGGGCAATGTTGCCGGTTTTTGACCAGTGTATTAGAGAAATTAACCACGCTGACATGCATGAATAACATTTATACGCCATGTGTGAAGGTTATTTATGCATGCTGTTGCAGATCAGATCGCCTGTAAGATCATTCTCCAATCTGATTCCACGATCAGCTGATGGATTTATTAGTAGTTTAGCATTTGATATCATGCTAAAATCACTCCTGCTTTCATTAAATCCTGTGGTTTGTTTACTTTCATACCAACAACAAACACTTCTTCAGGGGATCTTGGTTTGGTTGCATGGTCCACACTAGGATTTGATTGACAGCTTACACATCAGCCCAAAGGACCTGTACTAACCAAGCAAATGGACCAGCGTTTGTTTGAAGTGATCTAAATAGGTTAGGATACCCTAAAAGTTATTGTGGTTGTTGTAGTTGACACTGCTTCAACGGTGCACAACAAATGGCCCGATAATTAGCACAAACCAGTTGACACACAGTGAACCATGCCAGGTTGGTAGCTGCTTCCTTTCCTCAGGCCAGTTCAACCTTCCCATTCCTCTCTGGTTCCTCTCACCCTGAGCTCACTTCATCCTGTCTCTTTCCCTCGTTATCTTCTCCTCTTCCCTTCTCCTCTCCAGGCGATGGAATCCTCCATGACTCCAATCAAAAGCAGTTTGCTGGGAGTTCAGGGGGTCAGAGCTCACAGATCTGAAACCCTAAACATGACCCCTCAGGTTTATCTCACACTCAGCTGCTCAAAGCGGGATACAATTCTGCCTTAGAGGGAACCTTTGTGGGTCTTAGTTACCCACACACAAATCAATACCCACATGGAGAGATGTGAGAAGGAGGGGCAGGAGCAAAGGAGTGTGGGCAATGTTTCCTCAGCTGTAAATCCTACCACCTTACAGAGGTGGAGGTATAGATAGCTCCCATGTACACTACCTCTTTAAGCCTATAGTCTCTTTCCTCTTTTACCACTTAAGATCAAATGTTCTACCCCCAATAATAATGTCAAAGACAATGATATTGTTCGCAGAATGGCTTTTCGTAACAAGGGCAGATCTGTTAGATCATCGTGTTCCTGCGCCAGTGTGCTGAGACGATCTAACCTAATTTGTGAAGTATTCATCCTTTCGTTTGCATAAATATCTTTGTTTCACTCCTCTTTTCTCTCTGGAGAAGACCCAATACACTGCATTCTTATTCTGCGCTATTATCTCCAGTGATGGACTAGCTCTCCCACACACTGCAGCTCATTAAACCAGTGCTGTGGCCTTGCTGGTTCCTCTTCCTCTCAGCCCTTTCCCTCCTCTTCCCTTCATCGTGCTTGCTTTGAAAAGGTCCTCCAGGACTCTGGTAATAAACCAGCTCCAGGATTACCAGGGACTTTCCCGGCATGCTGCGCCTCCATGAGAAGATGACATTATCAATGGGAGCACTCTGATAGGCAGGGAAACTTCCCTGCTTTAGCATTTGCCTAACATTTGAAGGCAGAGTTCCTGACGTCTGAAAAAACACAGATTTTGTCCTCGCTGTAAGAACTAGGGACAATTATAGTTCTGAAAGCGCCATTTACTGACTTTTTTCAGCTGTAGAAATGGACAGTCAGACTTTAAAGACCATATGTGACTTGGGATATACAATGTATTTTTGACTTGCCAACTGCCGGTTCCTGGTGGCGATGCAAATGCACACAGGACAAAAAGCCCTTAAACGTATGTAGTTTTTGAAGGGGGCCCCCAGTGGGCAGTTCCTCTCATGAAATCTCCTGAATGACAAAAGACAATTCTGTAACGGGTGTAGAGTTCTGCTGGGGCCTATATGACCCCTGCCCACAGCCTTTGAACGAACCCAATTAACTTGGCTTGGCACAGAACAAACTGAGATCCTAACTCGACCCAACAAAAAAAGCCATATTTTTCAAATATCTATTTTCTCATCAAGTTACATTTCGAAATAATCCACTCCAAGCCCGAGGCTTGGTTGCTGAAATTTGTAGTTTCGAAGACATGACCTAATGGTTCTACATATCCTGCTATACCTGCACTTCTCCAACAACATATATGGGAAAAAAAGTTTCTGTCACTTGTCCACTTGATGTGATTCTTGACCTACAAGAGGCTGCAGACAAAAAAATGAGTCTTCCTTAAGGATTGTTGTTTTATTTTCCTGAAACTTCCAAATCACGTGTCTCGCTCCAACTTCACACTGAGTCTCCAGTTCTGGGTTCAGAAAGCTCCCAGAGCCCCCGATGTTAACAAGGCACCAGGCAGTGCAGCCAAATGTAGAACAGGACACAGCGTCTGCCTCCCTCAAGCCAAAGAGGAGAGGGCTGCCCTACTTCTACTCATGCAGCCAAAAGAAAAGGGACAAAGAACGATAAAAAGAGAAAGAAGAGAAAGAGAAAAGGAAAACAAAGATCCCTAATCTTAAACAGGGGTAGGGATGAGAATAGGGAGGAGATGGAGGTAAGTGAAGGAGGGGAACGAAACAAGTTGAAACATTATTAACAGTATGCGGATCAGAACTTAATTAGATCGACTCTCGATCTAATCTGCAGAGATGTGAATTGAAAGATGTGTGTGTGTGCTGTGCAGTAGCCGCAGGAGTAGTTTCTCCGGTCTGTGCAGCCACAGTCCCCTGGAGTTTAACAGGCTAATCCCTCCGGCAAGGCGGAATGGGTGTCTCTATGCTATTAAAATCACACAGCACCGACACGCTCCCAATTAAACACAGACACCTTTGGGACCAGCTTAAACGACTGTTTTTTTATCCATGAAAGAAGCCATTTTGAGGTGAATATGAAGACAGACCTCGGCCTCACCAAAGGCAAAAGCTATCTTCTCTGAATGAGCATCTATTTGAATGGAGTTTTGTATGTGGATTTAGTGGTAGCAGTTGGTTGGTCTTCAAAGCCTTTTTGCCCCTTGTTATAGAAAAAGTGAAAGTTACAGTTACCCTGGGTCTCCAACAGTTGGCCTGCGACCCCAAGGGGGGCCTTAGTGTTACTGGTGAGGGACCACTACATTATATTCTGAAAATAATAACGGTAAATAATTTGCACATTGATGAATAACTGTTGCGCTAACCATCCAATCATGTGAGCTAGCTAATCTACACTAAATCACTTTGTGGCACATATCCATATTGACTAACTAGTAAGCTGTGAATTATTAGAAACATGTGTGCCAGTTAGCTGTGTACAGACTCACTTATGAGCTAAATTTATTTATTTTTACTTCTCAAGCAAGACATCAATCAGTAAGTGAATAATTGGTATTTGAATAGTTTAGCATTGTATGCACGATAACAAGCTATGTTTATACACGGCACTACTGGCCACCCTACATATTGTCTTAGGGCACGTTGAGTATACAACCCTGCTTTATCTCTAAGGGACCCTCATCCTGGCTCCAGCGATACTAAAACATACACTCACTTCAGACAGATAGCTTGACGCTCCTCTGGAATCTAACAGAAATCAAATCATGTTCAGCAAAATGCAGAACAACTTTAATGAGTCTGTAGAATCTCTGCAGCGAGAAACAGCACGACGTGCAGTTCTTCAGCCATCATTGTTTTGAATGCACTGGCTGCTGCTGTTGCTTACTGTTGATGTACTGCCGCTGCTCTGTCACATGACACTACCGTCTCCTCTCACTTTGTTCAGCAATGTGGAATAACAGACTGAGGAGGCCTAAATTACGTGGAATCAGTTTGAATGTCCTGCAGTGAAATGATGGCAGGGCTTCGTTACAGCATTTTGGCTTCACTTTTGTGGACACTGAGTATAAAAAGGGCGTCTGACTCCATCATCACTGAAAACTGCACACAGTATGTGCAACACTTCGACTAAAAGCTAGACAGGCGTAACATCAGTAAAGAAAGGGAGCACGGCTTAGCAGTGCATTAGCTGTAGGGACAGCATGTCTAACTTGTTGAACATGTCCTGTTGGAAACACATCATCCCCACTTTCATCTTTAGGATGACTGTAAGGGATGAAGTGTCAATGGACAGATGAATGGATGAGGGGTGGGGTGGTGGTCAGGGGGGATTAAAGAAACAAAAAAGAGGCACGCTGCTGGCTGTTTAGTGCAGCAGCTTTGCTCTGGGAGTGAGGGAGGAGAGAAGAGAATGGCGACACTCACCTCCTTGCTTACTCCTGTCAAGATAGATGGAGACCCTTCTGGCCAGACCTGCGAGCAGAGTGAGGGAAGAAATGGAGGGGGGGAGGAGGGCAGGGAGGAAGTGCAACAAAGCAAGCAACACATTAGCAAAGAACGCCCCGTGCATGCGGACCAACACAATAGCGCACACACTTAAAAGTATGACTTCATGAATATACTCCTCATGCATTCAAATAGCAGAGGGCTGAACAAGGCTGCCGTTTCCCAGCGTGGCATCTCCCAGATGACTAACAGTGATATGGCGGGATCAAAGAGTGAGAGGCTGGGAGAGAGGCATGAGCTGAGTCGCTGCCTCTGCATTACAAACAGGGACTGTGGAAGCTGCACTGGGTCCCCAACTTCCAAGCCTTCAGGACACCGAATCACAAATCCCTTCACCACAGGGCATGAAGCAGGCAGGGAGGAGTCTCTGCTTGACTAGAGGACACTGTGTGTGTATGGCATTGGAATGAAAGTTTGAGCAAGGCAGATATTTGAAAAGGACGTACTGAAATACAAGCCAGATTCCAATAATTGAAAATGGTACGAAGACAATATATTGTAATGTTTTACCTTATCAGCCTCATTGATTATAGTAAATGTATGCCTGAATATGATGCCAGCAACACATAAAAAAAAGCTAGGACAGGGTCAGCAAAAGTAAGTAAGGTAAGTTTTGGAAGACTCAATAAAACAGTTTGGAATGTTTTACAGGAACAAGGTGTTACTGTGTTACAGTATTATAACTGGGTAATAAGGAGGCGCCCTCAAAAGGCTTAGTGGTTTAGGATTTTCACCATCTACAATCTATAACACCATTAAAAGCTTCAGAGAATTCAGAGAAATCGCTTCATGTAAGGGACCGTCAACAAGATTATGTCTTTTCCGAGGATGTCCCTGCTAATTTCAACAGGACAATGCTAAGCCTTTTGAAAGAAGAGAGTGCAGGGACAAGGCTGACCTGCCTGCAGTCTAGACCTGTCAGCCATTAAAAATATGTGGCAGATTATGAAACGCAAAATAGGACAACCCTGGACTGTTGAGCAACTGAAGTTGGAAATAAAGCAAGAACGGGAAGTAATTCACACCAATTTCTTTTTTTTTATTTTTACGTTTCAGACAGCGTCCTACATTTTTGGGAATTGGAATTTTAACTGGGCTGAAGGTGTGTGTGTGATCAAATAAATTGATCCATTCTATCAAACTAAATGAGCTGCGGGAGCAAGATTAGTTGTTGTGGAGATGCACGTCATCGGGAAAACTGCTTGCAGCCTTGTTTAGCCTCTCTTGAGATGAGGGAAAAACACAAAACAATATCAAAGAAACAGCAAAGTAACAACAAGCCAGACAGACAGAGTCTACAGAGATGGTTCACTGATGAAAAACAGTACAAAAGCCTGTTACTGGACGATGGGGACGGGATGAGTGAGGACGGGTTGTGCAGGGATTGGTGTGTGTGAGAGAGTGTGTGTCTGCCAGCATCTCCTTGAGAAATGTTCACAGTCTCGCAAGCAACAACCTACAGAGGTAGAGCTGGTTTTTGGCAGCAACAAGACAGACTTGTGTAATATTTCATTGGGTTTTACATTATTAATGCCACTGAGGCAAAGCTGAAAATCTAAAAATTTAAAAACACAAGAATATAATTACTGTACTCTGTGTGGAAGACGTTCCAAGCTACGGTAATAACTCTTAACTGAATACTGGGCCAGGAGGGGAGGCAGCGCGTGTGAATGCAGTGGGGGAATCTGTGTGTGTGTGTGTGTGTGTGTGTGAGAGAGAGAAATTGCAGATGTTTTTGAAGTTGCTTGCAAAGTTAAAAAACATATATATTTGAACAGCGTGAGTTGAAGCTGGACTCTTCAGTAAAACTTTTCCAGGAAAGGAAAGATCTCAGTGGAGTGGCTGTTTATATTAAAATTGATGCCGATACTGTAGTCTGAATGCAGAGCCGACTGTCACTAACGACACATCCAGGATAACAAGCACACCATTAAATGTTAAAGTCTGTGAGTGAAAACAAGGCTGTGGCTCCATGCAGGAGAGTCCTCCGCAGGGGAAGAATCTCTCAGGGCAATTTGTGTCGTGAGAGTCAGACAGACAGTGATGCTAGTTAAGTGTGTCGTCTCTCTGTAGGTGCCCGCTGAGCTCTAGTGGCTTTGTAATGACGACGACACGTATGTGCATGCAGTGTGTGGTCCACACCTCTGCACAGATATCCAGTCAGCCAGTCACTCATCCTGACAGCTCTGCTGCCAATTAGCTAAATATGTGTCTTATACTATATGAAATGCGATAAAACACGTATCTGAGAGTTGTTTACCCACAACATACTGTCATTAATGTGCTCATGCTAAAACACTGGGTCACAGATCATTGAAAAACTTTTTCAAAACACACAAAAGTGTGGCAGTTAATTGCTGCATTAAAAAAAACAGGGTATCAAGGATTCAGAGGAACATACAATCATCCCTACAGCTGTCACAGTTTCCCTAAAAACCTCCCTGACCCAGAATCTGCAACTGAGAAACGCTCCAGGCAGAAAAAATGTGGAGCAGTGGAGAGAGGGAGAGAGAGAGAGAGAGAGAGAAAGAGAGGGAGTGAGCGAGCAAGAGAGAGAAAGAGAGGGAGTGGGTTACCCAGCAGATCACAGAAGTGGGTGGATGTCTCTGACAAGTGTTGTCCTGTGGGTGTCAGGCCTGGTTCAAATATTTACGAATAACTCTGCCTCACGAATTATGGAAGTGTGTCAACACAGAAGGTAAACATTGGCAGTGAACCCACCAGCGTCCATAAGCTTAATAGTCTATTACATTCATGCAGCAGAGACGATCCTCTGAGCAAAACATGACAAATGAGCTACTTTAGAAGATTAAACTTGTGTTCTTAAATGAACTTTGAGTGTAACCTTTCCTCCAACTTTGTCAGACATGACAGACAAATGATGGATATGTGACGCATGGGTACATATCGAGGCTGACAACTGATTCTCATTTTCATTCATACTTTGTATAAATATTCGTATTTTACTACAACACCATGATGATCAGAAGTACCGCCTGTCTGAAAATACCCGTGTCTGTAACGCTCTGTTTACGGTCTGATATGCAGGGTTTTCCTAGAACCTCTCACTCATTTCAGACTCCTGAAAACCTGCAACCAGTGAAGCAGAAGTGATCTATACCAGTCAGAAAGAGGAATTGAACTCTGGTTTCATATTTCCTTTCATTGCATCAGGTCAAATTTTAAAGGCCATATATGACACATTCTCCAGGAATTGGCTTACAACATGCTACTGTGCTGTTTGTGACAAGTTTTTGCATCACTTTAAATTTCCCTGGGCTATTTCGGAAAATAAAGATGTGCCACCTTATTAAAAAGTGCACATCTGTGATCATTTCGACATATGCTGTGCTATTGCAGTGAGTGAGTGTTACACTCTGGCTGGGTTTGATGGGGTTATGGTTAAATGCGCCATGTATGTGTCCTCTCAAATGTCACATGGCCGTTATGAATTTCCAAGCAGTTTAGTAAATCAGTGACAGTCAGCCACAGACGTCACAGTGAGAGTGAGACTTTTTCAGTTCAAAACAAAAAATTAAGCTTTAATTCGACTACATTACAGTGGTACTTAGTGAAAATTTGTATAGTTTGTTGTTTGTTGTATGAAATTGCATCCGCTGCAGCTTCCTCGCCATTATCACAAGTTTACCTGAGCTCCTTATCTGCTACATGGCAGAGGATGGTGAGCGTTTAGGGTAAGACGTGACCAGGGATCCACACTCAACTATTTGACGGCTAAGAGTGCAACATCCGGGAACTTACAGTTCACTGCATTTTATCATAGCAAGCGTAAGTACTGAGCAATGAGCCCTTAATACCTATATATGGAGCTGGTTCTTTTCAATGGAGTCTGCAATGTTACACCACAGTGTTACTACAGTAGCTACGTACAGACTGAATCTACAGAGGGCCTTTTACTTCTTGAAGTTACCTGAAGGCCACTGTAGGTTCTCTCCATGCTTGGAAAGGGAGGGGTGAGCAGAAAGGTATTCAGTTCATTGCAATCTGCAATCTCACAGCAAGAGGCCACTTAATCCTACATACTGGTTCTTTAAAGTAATAGAATTTAAAAATAAGATGCTTAAAAATGAACCTAAAGGCACCAACAGTTAAAAAATTAGTTAAACCTGGTTCTACCTGGCTGCTCTGTAGGTGTGGAGGTGTGACACAAGGGGAGGGGTGGTCGGCGACTTACTACAGGAAGTAGTACTGTGGGAGTATGGATGGATGGATGGATGGATGGATGGGGGCATATAGTAAAATAGAGCGTTGATCTTTACTGTGAGAGCTGGAGGTGGGCTGACCTCTGGTAGTGGGCAGCATGTCTGAAAGGCCCTGCCACGCCGTCACCATCTCCGGGTTCTTCTGGTCGGCAAAGTTCTTCCAGATCCGTAACGCTCCATCGTCTGGAGAGAGAGGAGGGGCGGAGACAGAGGCAGAGACACACAGAGAGGGAAGTACAGAGTGAGAAGCAAGAATAAAATAAAGAAGACACAGTGAGGAGCAAAGGCTAAGGACACATACCCAACATTTAGATGTATTCTTAAAGCTATTAGTAATGCATGTTGTGCAGTGCAGGAAATCTGATAAAAAACCTTGAAGACTTTCAAAACGTGCAGCACACAGAATGACTTGAGAATAAAACCACACACACACACACACACACTGAAAAGAATCAATAGATAATGTAGAGCAGCATCTTTAAAAGCTCTTTGCCTGAAAGCGTCTTGTCAGTGTGAAACAAAGTGAGGCACGAGTCTCTAACCCTAAAAACCTGTCTGAACAGCATCGCTGAAACACACCTAAGACACAGAGCTAAACATAAAACACGCTCGCGCACTCTTACGAGAGAGCTATTACAACCCATAAAAGTCTCCACTTGATTTACATTCCGCGTTTTACTTTTTTAATGCTGTATATTTTTTATAACTAATGTCCTCCCTGATATCCTTCGCAGCATGACGGATGGAGAAAAGCTGAATAAGTGCACATTACGTTTTGATGAGATGGAATCTAAATGTATTAATCCTGGAGCTTTCGCAGGATTTCGGGAGGTGCGCGTTAAATGCAGCATTCATTCTCAGTTTAATGTTGCACTGTTAAGACAAAACAAAATAAACGTGTGTTTCTGTGTGAGTTTCGATGGAGTGTTGTTTTCTGCGGTTCCTCTGGGTTATGAAGATAAAGCCATGGAGGGTAATTGCTTTGTTCTGTTGATGAATGATGATGAATACACATGAGTGCTCTGTGTGTGTGTGTGTTTGTGAGGGTAAGAGTCAAGTGTTTAAGATGCTACAAATGAGTCTCCCTGTGATTTCCACTGTGCAGGAGGCTGTGAATGTTTGAGGTGCTCACTCAAGATTTTGTTTTTGACTAATTCGAGCGTGTACCTCGGTGTTCGTATGTGTGTTTCAAACCTGTTGCAGTGAGCAGTAACGAACAGTCGTGTCCGTTCAGGTACTCCATGGCTGTGATGCGGGTGTATCGAGGGTTTCCGTTGTAGAAGTAGTCCAGCCTCTCGCCTTTCTCCCAGTCCCAGAAGCTGCAGCAGACATACACACATACACTCTGCTTAACACTATCAACGATGAATCATATAGATTCACTTCTATCACGGTCTGCAAGATGATTTCACTCTGACCAGATGCTGTCCTTGTCGGCCACGGCGATGCAGGTGTTGAAGGGGTGGAACTTGACAACAGATGGTACTCCAGGGTTGCGGTTGATGAATATTTGATCATCCAGACGGGAGACACCTGTAATGGGAACAAGTGTAAAAAGGAGGATTTCTTAAAACTGGAAAATTACAGGTTTGATTCCTGCTGCATCCTGCCCTCCTGAACGTGTAAACAAATTCATGTTCATTCTACCTCTTTGAGTTCAGTATGTACCGGGCTTGTAATTGTGCATACTGCGGCCAGGAAATAGCACTAATTTCCTCAAACAGCAGGGCAATGTGGCTTTTATCCAATAAACTGGACAACTTCAGTGATGGTTAGTATTTAAGGCAGCAAGACAGTCTATATGGGACTTAGTCAAAAATGAACTACAGTGGTCATACTGACGGTAATGAAAGAACATGTCACCCAGCACACTGATGTTTCTGTGGACAACAATGGAGCTTTATGGCACACAGGAATAAGATACTGTAAATACAACTGAAATAAGGGTTATGTCTAAAATCACTCACTATTTCCTGTATTTTTGTTTTACTTTAATTGCACAGTAATAAAAATGCATTAAGTCCCATTAATGAAAGGGGTCAGGGGAGGTCAAATGGATGATCACAAGGATCTCTCCTCAACTAAAGGATAAAAAACTAACAATGACAAAAAAAGGAAAAGAAAAAAAGAAAATAAACTAACTAAACTAAAAAAAATGATGAACAAGAAGCACGCAAAATTTGCCTAAAAACTACCAGCTGGAAACAAGCTAAAACGACGACGACAAATAAATAAGGGGATCAGAAGATTAGAAGAAGAATAAAAAAAGACGTGCATGTCAATAAGTAATCAGAGTGGAATGTAATGAAAATTTCACCACGATATCTGAGGGAGTACTTTATAAAAAGCCATGTTCACCCTAGTATTATATGATTGAATCCAGGGATTACATTTGAAGCCAAACGACGGTGGCAGAGGAATATTGGACACATCCTGTACTGTCCTGCCATTTCATGTGTGTGTACATTTATCCACTAAACTACTAAGCAAAAATCTCAATTTAGCACACGGACAGGTCTCAATGTCTCAAGATACTTATTACTGTCTGGAGATTTTTTTAATCATTTTGATACTTTCAATGTATCCATTTTATCCATCCATCTTATTTGTCTTATCAAACTCCTGGCGTTTGTGTTATTATATTATTCAGTCTCAGCTTTCGCTACTAAAATGAGTTTAAATGCTGATAAATCTAAGCTGATGCACTTCTCAAATGTGAGAAAGCAGCCTGAGAATGCAATGAATACTCTTACTGCTCAGGGTAAGATATTAGTTTAAGTTGTTGTTTGTTATAAATATCTTGGCCTTTCTTTTAAACCCCAGGTTAATAATCGTCTTAAAAAATGAGCAAGGATTTTTATTTCAGAAACAACTCGTGTGATTATTATCTGTTCTATCTGATGGATGCTGCATATCAGAGTGCACTGATTTGTAATGAACTGTAAATCCCTCACTGACTATTTAGTCTGTACTTCCCTGACCGTTCGTAGACTCAGTCATTGATACTTTTTTATTCATAAAGCCATTCTATGTAAACTCCCCCGCTACATTTGCACTTTGATATCACAGAGATCAGACTGTAGTTATAGTCTGAGATTGTATGTTGTGGTTTTGTTGTCTGTTCACGGTGCCTAAGTGGACTAAACCGAGAAAGAAACCTTTCATGTGCTCCGCCCCTCTCACATGGAATAACCTTCAGAAGGACTTTTAATGTATATCTTCATGTTTACTTGTTTTCTTGTTGTTTTGTCTGTAGTTGTTTATGCTGCTGTCTTGGCCAGGTCTCCATTGAAAATGAGAACAGTGATCTCAATGGGACTAACCTTGTGGAACAAGGGTTAAATAAATAAAACAAAATTATTGAGTAAACTACTGAGCGTCTGCTACAAAGGGCGTAGTGAGTGAGTCATTCTGGATATGTATGTATTTGTGCTTACTTTAGACAGATATTTGAAAACAACAAATCTGATTCTTTAATTTATGGATGCTCTGAGTGTTTGTTGTTTAAAAACGTATTCTCTAATTAAACTGAAACTTTAATAATGCCAGTGGGGAAACAGAGTATTTGTAGCTGCAAATAGGACAGGACAAAACAGAGGAAAAACAGAGCAGGAATAAAAAGCAACCAGGCTTTTAGCACAGAATCTTTAAACCAGAACATGCTGGAATAAATGACTGTGATGAGTGTGAAAAAAAATGTAATACAGCATTGCTCGGGAACAAAACAACAACAACATTAGGACTTGAGGCAAAGTACGAAAAACAAACAGTCTGTGGCTGAAGAGATTTCAGGTGAAGAGAAGTCTAGTAGTGTACCCTTTTGCAGATTTTAATGGAGTACAGCACGGTGCCAAAGCTCAGATAAGTTCACTGCCTCACCATATGTTGTCATGGCAACAACACATGTCGGTTCACCAGCCTGTCCTTGGCTACCTGAGCGCACACTCGCGGGACGGCCATAATGAGATGAAAAAAGAATGAGGAAAAATCCATCATGAATTCATCACACATGCAGCTGTGTTGGAGGAAAACAGCGAGTTGGAGGGAGAACGAGATGGGAGCAGCTGAGGCTTGTGGGTAAAAGATGAGCAACATCATCATCATCATCGATTAGCTTTTTGTTTGTGCTGTTTGACGACACATTCAATGAACTATTGTAAAATCTGGAAACTAGCCCGAGGTCTTTAGAGCTGCATGGTGATGCCTGTACTCTTTGCACCACCGAGAAAAGAAAATCAGGTTTTGAAGCCAAAATATTTTTTCGAGCACATTTTTTCTTGTTTATTTCTAGCTTTCCTGCCTCCGTCTCGCCTCCTCGGTCCTCAGTCTTCCTCTTCTTCCTTCCATCCCACCCTCCCTCCTCCTCCTCTCCTCTCATCTAGTTTCTCTCTGGAGGGAACAGACTGAATGAGGGCAACCCTACTACTTCTCTCTCTTTCAAAAAACTGTGAGTATAGAGGGGAATTCAATGATTTAGCGAGGAGTCAGAAGGAGAGGGAGAGACATGCTCTGACGCCAATCTCCTCGTGACTCTGTGTGTGTGTGTGTGCTTGCATGTGTGGAGGGGGCTGCCAATGACGTTGGGGTGTTAACTATTCTGTTTGAGAAAAGCTCTGACTTCACTTGGGGAGCCTGTGTGTATGTTGGCACCCCGGGCTCTATAATCTTTGTGTGTGTGTGTGTGTGTGTGAGGGGAGTCCTGTGACTCATAAAAGGAGGTTATTTCTGACGATGGGTTGGTTTCAATCAATCCTCCCTCATCACTGCAAATAATGTGAGCACTCGCTCACATGTCTGAAACAAAGCGGCGCCGTCTTCACCCGCTGTGTGTCTCAGTCTGTCTCTCTCTGGACAGTCTGGATCTGATCCAGGTTCTGCCCTCAAGGATCCAAAAATGTTCAATTAAACATGATTCTTGCAGGAAAATCTGAGTGCTTATGCTGTGTTATCTTAGCACTACACGGCTAGTCGGAGAAAGGACTGTTGTAAAATGATAAGAATTCAAACCCTTTAATTGCAAGTTGATCACCCTGACATGTGGAGTCCCCTGGTTGTTATAAAAATAACAATATTCCTTTAATTCACTTTGTGACTCATGTTTTGTGGAGTTGTTACAAACCACACTGACCAAGATTCCCTGAAGCTAAACAACAAAGCTGAATAAAAGTGGAAATCAAAACTCTGAGCCTTATAACCACAATCCAACCAACAAATCATGGGCAGCCAGGACAGTAATAAGTACAGTCATTTATCACCCTTAACAGCACAATATGTAACATCATAGTGACCTAAATATTTCCAGCAATGTTCAAAACCCAGAAAATCTATAATTTTAATCAAGAACAAGTTTCTTATCCCATCTTTGTGGTCTGCCAGAAGTTGTCATTAATATACTTATCAGTTTTAAGACACACTTTTTAGATGTTGGCCATTTTTTACCACAGATTTTAACTGTACTGTTCGAAGACACAAAAACACACAAGCTGAACAACCGTTAGCTGCAGCTCAGATTGTAGTCTCTCCTGACCTCCTGACCATTGAAGACACTGACACTGATATGAATAACACTATGTAAGCTATGACTCCAGGCATGCCATGTTATGTAAATGTGACTGACACCTGGAATTAAATTTTTATCATTCACTCATTATCTGGAACCACTTATTCTAACTAGGGTTGTGGGGCACCTGGACCAAATCCCATCAGACTAAAGGTGAAAGGTGAAGAAGGAAACCGGGGAACTTGGGGAGAACCTGGAACCGTCTTGCTGTGAGAGCACCACTGTGCATTTTCACAACTGATTCTGTACAAAATAATTCTGCATTCAATGTTCATTCCAGAATTCCTTTAATCTGTAAACAAATTAGATGCCACTTCCTGCCAGAGTTGTTAAAGATAAATAGCTTTGTATTCATAAGAGTTCCAGCTTGAGATTTATTGGCGTTTTTGTGGGAAACACTGAATTACAAAATGCTGAATATCTCATTAATATCTGACTAAATATTATCTAATGGCAGACTTGCGTTAACAAGCATGTGCCACTCCAAAAATAACATCAGTTAAGGCCTAATGTGCTTATAGGAATGTCTGTGTGTGTGTCACTAACCCCTTTGTGTGATGCCTCGACTCTGCCTTCTCACACGAGCGTTTCTCAAGAACCTCCACTGCCGCTCCATCCTCACCTGACTCTCCAGGTCATGCTCCTCTGGGATCTGAGGGAGAGAGAGAGACGTGTGATTTAGATTCAGGCTCTTCTCACACGAGTAACGTGATTAAACATGACTTACGGCGAAGATATGCTTAGTTACCACCTTTTCTGCCACAATCTACTGATAAGTGAAATAGCTTGAAGTTGTTGGAAATGTGCATCGTTGTGTGAGTGGTACAAAACAAAAAACCCTGCACCAATAGGGGTTAAAACCAAACAAATATTGTTGATGTAAACAATGTATCTTTCTGCATCCACACACGCTCAGACACAGATTCTGGCCTTCATTTACTAAACATCCAGCAGAACGGTTGGCGTATGCTCATTTCTATGCAAGGCTCAGCATTCATCAATTTTGACGTAAGCGGAGGTTACAATCAAATCTGGTCTTAACTCGTGAAAGCAAGTTAGAGTCAGTGTGAAGTCCACTGGTCTGAGTCGGAGAACTGTTATTAGACTATTATAACGGCATCCGAAGGTGGTCGGTGGAGCAGATAAAGCTTTGTGGTGGTTTTTCGAAACGCACTCCACTTGTTTACCATTGTCTTGTGCTATTACATTACATGTTTCTGTTATCCTGCTTGGAGGTGGTGCATCAGTGTCTCCTCCACCACTGGTTATGCCTAAAATGGAAGCATTTCCAGTAAGTTCTGCCCCTCACACCTCTGTCTGGGACAGTTTGAGGCTGAGGTCCACCCGCCTCCTCCAGTCACCAGCGTGCTGCACAATGTACTTTAGTGGCTTTGTTTTGGAGTCTGACCATTTTTTCTTCACTTAAATGTAAAGAACTGCAATATAAGTTTGTATATAAATGTCTAAAAATATTTATATATCATATCATGCCCGATCATTGTTATGCTGTGAACCCATAAATAGTTGCATTTGAGGACTGAGCAAACAATCTAATTCCATCCAACAAACTAATTAGTGAGCATTAGAGGTGTTGGTAGTCTGTTATCTCTCCCGACTTCTATGCTGTATCAGAAAGAATCCTCCTCCAAAGGAAAGCATGTCGGGGTGTTTCTGTAACTGTCTGTCTGTCAGGCTGCAGTCTTTTCCCAGACTGCACCACTGGGATCAATGATAACACAAAAGTTATCAACGTGTCTCCTCACATTACTGGCCTGATTACTTTGCTAACTACAACGTTAAGTGAAGCTCATGCAGTTACTCAGATAATGAGTCAAGTCATCAACTTCGCCTTATGCAATCACATCTGATCACATCTGTTGAGCGGAGGGACAATATGAAAAGTATTAGCTTTATTAAGTCTTATGTAACAAAATGGCCTCCACAGATTTAGTCCCAGCTTTATTTTAATGACTCCCCTTTTCACATTCAATATGCAGAATGTAATATAAAGCCGATTTATGTCATTTTTTTTGTTTGAAGTATTAAAAAACGTAAATTAAAAACTTGGACTTTGCTATGATTATGTATATTTGATAGATTAATAAACAAACAACAGAGAAAACCTGTAATAGTGTGTGTGTGTTTTTCAAAGCCTCTCGCCAGTGTGTGCTTATTAAGCACATTTCTACAGCGAGGCCTCACACGCCTACTGAATGCTAAACAGCCTCACACACACACAC
>CAFUXE010000710.1:120306-133049 GCA_903364295.1 Serranus cabrilla
CTTCCTCTTTCATGATGTCACATTATCTCCCCCTGTTTTTCTCCTCATGGGAGAATTCATTCATGGGATGGCAGTTTCTGTGTCAAGCCACGCAACACTGTCCCAGCGACTGTGTGCAGCCTGCTGTAATGATCCAATAGGCAACATCAGCTGCTGCCACCAGTGTCTCACTGGCATACTGTCCACAGTGGAAATACAAAGTGGAAAGTGGATGTCATTGTGATATTAGAACATATAGATGTTTAATTTTAAAAAATCCTCACAGTTTTGAGACAACACAACCTCTTCAAGTTGCTTTAATTAGTTTTAGCAGTTTGGCATAACTTCACAAGAAACTGCAGACCAGTTTACATGTTAGAGGTATAATGTGTAAGATTTCTGTATTAAATGTCTAAAAGCAAAAAGATTTTGTTAAGTTACATGATCCCAAATGATAGTTAGATAGAACATTAATGTAATGTTAGCTGATATTACGTTAGAATGTAATGACATAAAAATGTGATTAAACATGGCTAAACATTACGTGACTACTATTACATGCCCACAGTTTGTAATTTAGTTGTTTTTTTAAGAACTTGTAGTGCTTTAAATATATGATCAAAAAGCACAACTATAGCATGCATTTAGGGAGTGTCCAACTCCACTGTTTTAGTTAAATGTCACAAAGTAAGGCACAAGGTGCAAAGGGATTGTATTAAGTCTCTTTGTTAGTCATAGGTGTGTTTGTGTAACATGAATAAAACTGAGTGTCATCTCCCATTCTCTTTTAAAGCAGGTGTGCCAGCACCTGTTGCATTGCAATTTAAATAGTGGGGTTGGGAAATTGGAGAAACCAGCTGTTTTTTCCTTCCACCGTCTCCAAATCCTCCGTCCCATCAACAACTTCAGTTCACTGCATAGAAGCATATGCACAAATAACCTATTCAACTGAGTAACACACTTCAATACTCTGAGAACCACAGCAACAGACTTTTCCACAACATGAAACTAACTCTAATCAACTCAAGATCCTTACCATATGTTCATTATTTATATTGATGGCCATCTAAAACCCCTATTCGTAACATTTATGGTGCTGCTGTGTGAGGCACTGAGCATTACAGTGCCTCCCTCCTACAAGGCATAGCACCAAAACCATAAGCCCAACAACAATGCACCTGACCACACTTCATTTTAAGAACAACACACCTATGGGCACAAGTACATATTTGTACTTACACAACATAGCTGCTGGTTGTAAAAATGACAATTGTGTCAATCTTAAACTAGCAACAGTAGTTGCACTGTGCTGTGTGTCACTTTGGGACAGATGGAAGATAGGGACAAAGCTAAAAAGACAGAAAACATGTCCCACCTTGCCCTGGCTGAAGTTTAGTAGAAGTGCTCATGCTACCATCACAGAGGTAATGGCTAGTTGTTACCTATAAGGGAGTTGAGGGAAGAATAGGAGGACACCCGTCTCATTTTGTCGATGGTCTCAAAGGAGAGGATGTACTCGTCATTGTCAGGGCTCCCCAGGGTGCTGCTTGCGCTGCTGCTGGTGCTCAGGTTGCCAGGAGAGAAGGCTGCTGGTCCACCTGAACAAAGGAAAGCACACACACACACAAAGTGGTTACCCTCAGATACAATCAGCAAAAAAAATCACGGGCATCATAAATGTAATATGAGTTGAAAAGGAAGAAGGAGAGGCTCTTATTTTGTTTAGAAAGCACTTTAGCTGCTGTAAAAGTGCTGTATAAATACAGTTTATTACGGTTATTGTTGTTGTAAAAAGCCAATAGGGTTATCAACATCCCATAAGGTGTGAGGTATGTAAACAGTGTAAGCAGTCTTTTTATTTGCAGGCTACATGCCAACACAAGACCTAACTCATAACTTAATTTGAGCTGTCAGGCTCAGTCGTCTCCTGCTGTAAGTCTCCTGATCACCAAACATTACTCTGACTCATACAAACCCAAATACCATGCATCCTCCAAACTGACTGCAGGCTGAAATGTGGAAATGGAGATTGGTAGAGAGTGGAAATACGCTCTGCTCTGTGCTTATTGATGATAAACACCGTCGCATATTGGAATAAGCACTGAGAATGTGAATTAGAAATGGTGTCAGCAGTAGGTTACGCGCCTCACCAAGTGCCAGTGATTTAACTCCACTCAGGGCTTATGCATTACTCAGTCTGGCAGTGGCAGACGGACAGAGGGCCGTTAGCTTTAGCTGCCTGAGTCAGTGGCAAAAACAGGAGGTTAAGAGCTCAGAAGTGACAGCAGGTCATGTGTTTACAAAGCTGTGAACATAATGTACATAATTATTACATGATTATTTTGCTTGCTATGAGACTTATCTGTAATTATACTTATTCAATCTATTTTTAATGCGATAAATTAACTTCCTTATTTTTCACACAGAAATTAAACTTTCAAGTTTAAACTTTTTCCTAAAATTAAAGTCTTAACTTTACAACTAGTTATGTCACCAAAACATGCAAACAAATAAAATGATCCCTCATCTTTACAGCTAATAGATAATAGATAATTGCAGTGTGTTTGAACACAAGCACACTGCAATTACCTTTTTACTGTGATTGGTCAGATAGGATCAATCCCATTCTGTATCTTCTCTTCTTGGCTTGTGTGCCACATTAAAGACCATACCAATCCAGCACGGGAGAGAGGAGGAGCACAAAAAACATTGAGTCAATACTGGTGCAATTTACCAATCTGCCGTACCCTGAACACAATCACATGTGGAATGGACAAAATAATGGTAGAAATTGAAGTTCTCAGGGTCAGGGTACTCTGCCTCTGATTAAAAGCTATTGCTGCACTTTTCACGGTGGATGTAATTAAAATTCCTGACGTGAAGTGAAAATTAGAAAAAGGAAGAACAAAAAAAGAAAGAAAACTTTGTCATTACATTTTCTCCGTTCAGTTATGCAACATTAAATGCAGTTACGATTTACGAAGGACATTTGTAGCAAGTGCTCATTGTTTTGGAGGTGTTGAGCATTTTCAGGTAGAATATATTGTACAATAAAACAGCTCAGTATCCACAGTGACGGATACTTCCTGATCATGGTAAAAGTGGTCGTGACAGCAGCACATCTAACACAAATGTTTAACTATGACAAAAAAAAGCAAACATTTTCAGAAAAGTTCAAAAAGTTGCCCATCTACCCTCAAAAATACAGTGGAAGTCAGGAAGTGTAAACCCTGCCTCTCCTTTTTGGAGTTAGTCTCAACAGGCCTACAGTTCAGCACCATGGACAGCACCCAGTCTCCACTGGTGCTCAGACAGGCTCAGTGAGTTCTACACATTCACTGGACTAATTTGGGCTGAGCTGAGACCAAGCAGCATCCTCTGGGTCTGAAGAGTGATGCCAATGAGAAAGTGCCATAAACCTGCATTCTTTCTAATAACCAGCAGGGGGAGACACCAGTGGTTGCAAAAAGAAGTCTGCTGTTGTATATAAATCAATAGCCGCATGATACAGCATGATGTTCATTTTTGTAAATTATGATCCCATTTAGAGTAAAAACATGATAAAGCAGGGTGCGCTTTGATTCGAGGCTACTATATGATGTATGACTGAATAACATATGTTCAAAGTGTGTTTTTACTTCATCAAAGTTAAAAAGTTGACCAAACTAGCTTATGTTAGCTTTAGATGTGGCATAATTTGGGATCCTGATGCAATATATTCAAGGCTTCAAAGCCGAGTCCACAAACCAATGGTGAGGTCAGTCACTAAGTCCACTATTACTTGACAATCTATGTCTGAGACAAATCAATGAAGAGCTTAATGAAGCAGAAACCAATATTGAGTTACTGGAGGAATACTGGGAAGTGCTGCTTAATAATCAAAGTACTCTGTGGGACTATAATAGTGAGACTGAAGAGAAAATTGGGATTCATCATGCTCAAATCAGAGCCAAGACAATTTGAACCTTATTATGAAGCTGCAAAAATGATTAACTGAAAATTTTAAGAAGACATTAGCCAAAAGTTTGTTTTTAATCTTAGGCGGTAATTGACAAAAACCTTAATTTAAATAAAACTGCCAAGTTTAACTACTTCAAATCCACTCTGAAGGGTACTGTTGCTTGATCCCTGAAAGTAGAGTACCCTCCACAGCCAAGTGTTATTTTATGTGAAGTGACACTTCATACTAAAGTAATAGCAGATAGGGATTACTTTGGAAAAGGGTAAAAGTTCACCACTGAAGAGGGAGCATACATTTAGGAGCCAACATTTCAATAAGGCCTATTACACAACTAAATTGTGCAGTTATAATAAAAGCTCCATGTGTGTTTTGGCATTTATCCACAACACAAATTTGTTCTGAATGACAAGGATGACGAGCATTTCCAGTTACATGTGCATGTGAGCGCTGGATTAGAATAACTGCACTGTTCTCTGTATGTGGCCACAGCCTCTCTGCTTGTTGTTAAACTTCTTGTAAATGCTTACTGAGTTCAGGAATGGCCATGAAAGACTGAAGATGTAAGCCACAGCCACAGCCCAAAACTGATGTGGAGAAAGAAAACCTAATGAAATGTGCTAATGGACGCTCCTCAGATTCATTTCTGTCATTCAGCTGACTAAATCTTCTCCTTTGTCTTCATTCAGTCCTCCCACAGATTTAAAATTCTTTTTCATCTTATTTATCTCTCCCCCATCTGCCTTATTTGCTCTCTTGCTCCATTTCCCAGCACTCTCTCCCCTCCTACCCTCTTCGCTGAGGTTGAGGTTCTGCAGGCTCTTGTTCAGGTTGCGGGCAGTTGTAGCAGCTCGGATGTTTGTGTAGGAGTTGACTGATCGCAGGCGTGGGATGGCCTGGATGTCCCTCACTGGAGTCAGGTTACCAGGCTCTGGACGTAAACACAGGAGACATCGGGTCAGAGCCAGGTTAATCCAGAACGGATCAGACCGCATTGGTACAGACATTAGTGTGTGTGTCTGCAGTACCTGCGGTGTTGGCTGGTGACGGCACTGTGTAGTTCTTCTCCTCTTCTATAAACTGGAGGGCGACTGTACAGAAGTTGCTTTCATATTGGACCACCAGGTGACTCAGAGCTACGACCAGCTCCTACACATACAGGAAAAAATGGGAAACATGAAAACCAGTTGGTTCCACTGATAATGATTGATTCTATCTTATCTTCAAGTAAAGCAGGATTTTTACAGTGTTAACAGTGAAACTGAACTATATAGTTTATGATTATGAAGTGCAGAACACACACACAAAAGTGAAAAAAAGCAAAATTTAGCAAAATTTAACGACTCTTTTAGAGCACATCCTGAGGGCTACAGCCCATTTGTTAATTTTACCTAGAGAATAATCTTGTCATTCAGCTGAACTGAATGAAGTCTTTTCACTGCTGAAATGATTGCCAGTAGTCTCACCTGCACTGCAGTGCAGTTGGCCTAAATGCAAAGCAAGGACAGAGCCCACACTGATAGACAGAGCGGTAACAAAATTATTTATTTTTATAGGCCAATCTGGAAGTTAGCATTTCCATGAGGTCTAATGAGAATTTTGCTATGGGGTTTTTGGATTGGATTTTGAATCATTGCTGAAAATAAGCTCTGTCAAACACACATTTCTGATGCTTACAAGGTTTTTTACAGCAGGATAATCTTCACAAATAAACACCACTTTTATGATGCTTGAAGCATTGATGCAGCCGACAGAAAGTCGGTAGAGGTAATATATATTACTATCAAGAACTACATCACAGTTGCATGACTTAATGTCACTACCATTATGCTTCAAACAGTCTCTCTAGACCCCAAATGCTAACTTACTTCCTGTATTAAGAACTCATTACTGTGGCGCTCTTATATAGCTATATACAACTATAACAAACTGCATGTATTTTTATGAGTAAGAGTGATTGTGCAGTGACCTTGCGGACCACAGGGCTGCCATCATTGATGAGCTGGGCCAGCATCATGGCCACGTTGTGGTCGATGGTGGTGGAGTGGTCCGTCCTCTCTGCAGAGTTTCCCACAAACGTTCCCAGAGCAAAGACAGCTGCACACCTCACCTGCAGCAACACAAACACAACAACACTTTTAACTTCATTTCCTCTCAGTTCAGTAAAGCTGTAGCTGTTAGCACAATCTAAAACACAAGGTTAAAGGTTTTTTCATGTGGTTGCATGTTTTGTTAGTGTGATCTCCTTTCATCAAAGCAACAGTCAGAAATCAGGTGTGTTCGGCCCCAAAAAACCCAACCATTTGTTTGCCAGACAACAAAAATGTTGGAATGTTTTATGAGAAAAGACGTTGAAGGTTTTTCAGGTAAATATAGTTCAGTTTTCTCTCAATGTATCACCATGAAATGCACTGGAGATTATCAGAGCTGTGTGCTCCACTGAACTGCTTTTTGTCACTATAACTCATTACTTTCTTTGCCCGCTTCATCGGATGTTTAATCCAAACTTGCCATCACACAGAGGGAGTTTTACATGAGGGACTGGAATCACAAACTGAACCAAATCACAGCACAAGAATGAAAATTTGGTTGTATTGTTTGTTGTGGGGACAGAAAACTTTTCTTTTTTGTCAACCATCAAGACGCATCATCACAGCGACTTTCTTTTCTTGTGATGCAGCTTTAGTGATTCTACAGCACACAGATGTTGCTTTCATACGGTTTTTTTCACTCCAATTAAAATGATCAGCTGAAACATTTCAGATTAACGCACTGTAATTTTATTTCTAAGGCTTCGAATAAAGAGAAATCATAGAAGCACTGCAACCAAATAAAATAAATTAACAGTAATACTGGGAAGCAACTTCACACAGTCCCCAAACAGCTGTACACAATATGTGTTTATTTAAATGTGTGGTATTTTTAGAAGCCATAATGAGTGATGTTTGTATTGCATAGTCTTATATTATAACACAACTCAACACAAATCTGTGGGAGGGTTGTGTGCTTGTGCTGCACTCACTGTGTGCCACAAGTGATTATACCTCTGCAACAGCAGCCGTCCAATTGGACTCAAGGATGTACAGATTAGATTGTATTGATCAAAAGTCAAGGTCAATGTGGCCATTTGTCCATCCCACTATCGTAAGCACAACATCTCAGGAACACCTTGAGGGAACTAGATCAAATTGGACCCAAACAATGCCTTGGACTCAAAGATGAAACGATTCGACTTTGAAGGTCAAGTTTTGGCCATAACCCAAGAATTCATAAATTGGATAAAATGAAGATGTGATGACATTTTATATCCAAAAGATCAGAGGTCAACTTCACTTTGACATAATAATATTCGTCATCAACACTTTTCTAGTTATAATTGGACACCATAGCTCAGGAACAGAAGGGCACATTGTCATCATATTTCACATTTGGCCGGATAATGAATCGGTGACACAAATTTTCCACAAAACAAAACATTAACAAACAGAATGTGATAATTTGCTAATCCTTTGTAACATACTATATAGTCAACTAACTGTAGAAATACAGTATATTCTATGTTCAAACACTCTGAGGTCTGAATGTAATGGCTGCTACTTGATCAGTTTTACCCTGGTCCTTTTGGGGAATCAGAGTGGTACAGGTATCCGTTGTGCTGTAGGGACTTACAAACTATGACTTAACAACAGTGTCATCTTAGCTTTATCCCCTCAGACTTTTCCTTAAACTTAATTAAACTCTGCTTAGTCACAGATCTGTGCTCATCCTGTTCAAACACTCATTACCTTCTTCATTCATCTATACAAGGCACTGTGGGAACACACACACACACACACACACACACATATACTTCAGCATGTGAGTTGGCTCAATCTTACATCCTGGGAGAATTTTTTTAAATGCAGTCTTGTATCTATAAATCTCCTTCTTTACAATTTGATATTATGAATTAAGATCTGTCAGTCTGGGTCTCCAGGGGCTTTAAGGAACACACTCACTCCTAGAGCTCCTAATGTAAAATAAACTGACAACCTGGAAATGCAGCTGATAAGCTCAAAGTGTGTGTGTGTGTGTGTGTGTGTGTGTGTGTGTGAGCACAGACAGATGTGCCTGCAGACCTCAGATTCAACCCTTCGGCCAAAGCAGCTGTCTGTCCAGGGGAAGGAGGAAGTTACTGCTGGAAACAGATGCTCCTCGTGTGTGCATGTGTGTGTGAATGCATGTCAATATGTGCAGTGTGTGAGCGAGGGCACCAAGTGTCTGGGTGAACTTCAGGGCAAACTCTGTCTCGCTGTCCCTCTGGTCCACACCCGACCCAGTCAGATGTTCACTGTCCTGTTCCAACACGGTGGGTGGGTGTGTATGTCTTCATCTGTATAAGCAGGTTTGTACCTCTGAGTACCAGAGGATTCCTAAATATGTTCCCATTTTTGATCTTGATGTGTGTTAAGCAAGTTGGGTATACTGGTGTTACTAGTCAGGACCTACACCTGTCTATAAAGACTTCTGGGCCACATTTCAATGGCAGCACAACGTCTGTGCACCGGACATGAACCACTTTGCACCTAAAAACTGCTGCTTTTTGAGACCTCTTACCTCTGGGATGGGATCTGACAGCAGGGTGTAGAGCTTCTCGTGGGCGCTGTCCCGAACCCCACACCAACGTGCCGGGTCAAAGTTCTGCCAGATGCGGCCGAGGCAAATGGCCACCCACTGGCGGAGCAGGGGGTGGGGGTCCGACAGCTGCTCCAGGCAGTTGGCTATTAGGTTGCCCTGCAGGCAGGCCTCCTGGTGGGGGAGAGGAGAGAGAGCGATGCACACGTTTTACTTTAAAAATCACACGTCATTCAAGAAATGTAAGGGGATTTTCACCCTTTGGACCCCAGGCATTTTCAAACCTTCGCAAACTGTCTATTTAGGCAAAATTTTAAATGAAATATGAAGAACAAGTGATTTTGTCACAGATTTTGTTCATTTGTTCATGTTTATTCTCATGTGTTTGTCACACATGATTCATTCAAGGACCATAGAAACGTGTTTTTACAGTATCTGGCTTTGATAAATGCTGTCATTGTGGTAATTATTTAAAGAATACATGCTTTTGAAACCTGACAGTGGGTTTTGGGAGTTCAGGACTGTGAGGTATGAAGTTATAACAGTGGAAAGGCCACTTGTGTAAAACATTGTTTCCACTGAGTCACCACCACTAGTGGTAGGCTCTAATTCAACACTGACCTGCCAGTATTTCATTTTTAATAAAATTACAAAATTTGCAATATAAGTAAGTGTTAACCCTGCAGAGCAGCACAGAGGCTCCAGGCTGGGAGAAGCTTGTACCTCATTAGGCAGTTAATCACCTCTGACCTTTAACCTCACACTATGATGGACATAAAGATTATGAGGTCTGCAGCAATATGACTTATTCTTTTGAACCTCTTCAGCCCTCTTCAAATCTTTTTTTTTTGTTAATTTGAGAACAAAATGATATTGCATAAACTACTAAAAACTCCTGAACATATGCAACATAATGATCCACTACATTCAACCTATTACAGTCAGTAACTCTGGGCAAAAGAGCACTAGGAAAGGGTGAACTACATTTATAACACAAGACAAAATCAGAGTGTCATTGTGAAAGTTACTGTACCACAGAAATTTTTTTCATAATTGTTGAATTCCAAAATAAAATTTGACTAATCCCCCAGCCCCACTTCCTGTGTGTGTTTCACATGAACTACCAGATAAATGGAGGGAATGTGCCTGTGACACTTTTATTGTGAAAATGTGCCTGAAGTATTGTGTTTAATTCATTCCAGCCTGTTCTACTTTGCTATGTTTTTTTTCAGTCTGTTAAACAACTGCCATCAAAACTCTTCCTGCAGAAGTTAAGAACCAGTAAATGAGGGCGTTATGCCATTCAAGCTACGGCAGGTATTTGACTGGAAACTGAAGTGCAGGAAGTGTTTTCAATTAATTACATCTATTCCATTTTGCAGATTTCAGATCAGTGTTAATACTCTGTTAATAAAATACCACACTTCCTATAAAGACATTTTATAGTAAATGCCTTGCAGTGGTTTAAAATACATGATCACTCCCTTTTCCTGGCAGGCTTTTAAAGCTAAACACCCACAAGTATTTACTTTATTGACAAAAGCTTAAGAGCAGTCAAAAAAATCTGGAAAGTCGAAAGTATTTCTGTTAAAAAGGATAGCAGACTGGTGAGTATGACATCAGAGCTGTGTGAATGGATGTTGAATGTGTGATGTACAAATGTTTCAAACATTCTCCACCAGCATGAACAGCAGTCTGTGCTCGGCAGTGTTGTGTCACGTAGCCTGTACATAAGCATGTGGGACCTTTAATAGTGTATCCAGCACAGCCTCAAACTCTTTTAGGGACAGTTCAACTCCTGCTGGACAAATAGGAGTAGCAGCTTTTTATTCACACTTTGAAAGTCATCCAGTGGGCTCATGGACTGGATGTTTCACACCTTTATTCCAAACCATTAAGCCGCCACATACTCCATTTTAATCTAAATGGGACCATAATTTACAAAATCAACATTAAGCTGTATTAAAGAAAATTTAAAATTTTTGATTGAGACCATAAACTTTTCCCTTTATTGAGGTGATAAATCAAGTCAGAAGTAGGGTCATTTTTACATTTACGACTTCTTTTTGCTACCAGTGGAGTCGCCCCCTGTTGGCCATATGAAAGAATGCAAACGGATCACTTGGCTTGACTTTTCAGACTCTGAGACAACATCCACTTCTTTCATACAGTCACTGGTAAATGCTATTTAAATTATAATTTTTTAAAGATATTTTTTGGGGTATTTTTCATGCTTAATTAGATAGTGACAGAGAGAACGGAAAGGGGGAGACAGAGGGGAGGACATGCGGCAAAGGGACATCGGGCCAGATTCAAACCTGCATCCACGTGGCAAGGACTCAGCCTTAGTGGTACACCAGTGAGTCACCACGACGCTCCGGTAAATGCTATTTTAGTGTGACAACACTACGACAGTTGTGTGTCAGCACTTTGATATTCCTGGTAAACATAAAAGCTTTTAACTCAACAACTAATGCACATGCACCACAAGAAGAAGGGTGCGCTGCAGTGTGCTGAGAATCCTGCTTTGTCTCCCACAGATTGAGGCGTCATAATAACAAATGTTTTATCAGCTGCGACAAGATGTGCCCCCATCTCCTCACCCCCCCCCGTCTACCTTCTTCATGTACTTCAGAGCGCTAGAGTGTCGTTCCCTAAGCTCTGATCGAGCCTCTCAGCTGAACCCAGAGAGCTGGAATATTAAGACGTTGGTGCTCTGTGACATGTTCGCAACAGCGATACCGCAGTAATGAGCGCTGTTGTTGAAAGTAAGAGGGATAAATAATGGAGATGTGGAGCAGGCAGAGAGTCTCTCTGTAATGCTGGGGAGCATCTATTATTTACAGGCCTGTGAGAGAGGTAGGAGCATTTAGGAACAGTGCTATGGAAGAAGAATGGCTGCGTCTGAGCCTGAGAGCACACATAGCTTTTCTGATTTGTCACATTTATATAAAGTTGAGAGGAGTGCTGTCAGGTAATGGAGGAAAAAAATATGTAACATTCAAAACTAGACAGAAAAATAACTGCAGAAAACAGGAAGCAAAAAGGAGTGATGCTGGATTATTTCTTTGTGGGATAGTGTGTCAGTGTGTGTGTGTTTGTGTGTTTGTGTGTACTCCATGAAATGACAAGCTACATCATCCCAACATCGCACCCCTGGATGTTTGATCAACATCAGGCACAAAAGGCTTCTGGGATTGAACACCGGAGGCCAGGAACAGGCCGAAGTGACACTTGCGGTGATAAAGTGTCACCACGGAGGTGGCTGGGACGGAGACGGAGATTATACAGGGGAGTGTTGGTGACAAAACTGTCACATAACCAATATGTCCCGGAAATACACAATGGACGATTGAGTAATCTCTCAAAGTGACGTCTGGCCCCGAAAGACCTGCTGAGGTTCTGGTGAAGGAAGTAAATTAATAATTTTGTGTGTTTTGGGCCCTTTGGGCTTCAAGCAAGCGAACTGACGGCAGCGCTGAAATACACACATATTCAAACATACACACACGCTCGTACCTGTCCTGTGTTGTAGCTGTTGACGATAACAGCCAATATGAAGACAGCCATGGTTCGATGCTCAGCCTGGAACAGAGAAAGGAAACTCGTCATGTGTCAACACTCTAATACAACTGTCTGAAGTGTTTAGTTTGAGCAGTTCGGTAATAGTAATAGGGTACGCATCAAACTTAAGAAAACAGAAGAGATAAATGCAGGAGTGAAGATGCAGAAAACCGGAAACATTTACCAATCAACTTGAGTACAACTATGGATGCACCAATACAACTTTATCAGTCCCAATACTGATGGTGATATCTGGGCTTTGGGTGCCTGTGTTCAAGCTTTGTGCCCCAATGTGTGGAAATGACTAGGACCATTCTTTTTAATGTAAAGCAACATCAGGCTTGACTTTAACATTGCTTTCCTAAATTTGATAAACAAAATGTATAACAAATACAAAGAAATCTACTGATTTGTTATTTGTCAAAATAATGAATCCAGCAACATGGTGACAGAAAAATCATCACATTTCACAGGAATTACTATTATTATTTCAGTTGTAAACATTACAAGCAATGCAGCAGTAAATTGCTCAGGGATTTAAATTTCACAAGCAACAATTACAAATACACAAACTGAACACTTTTTTTGCATTTCTTTTACACACACGCACACGCACACGCACACACAC
>CAFUXE010000710.1:176212-188000 GCA_903364295.1 Serranus cabrilla
TCGCATATAAAACAGAGAAAAGCAGGAAATATCTAAGAAGTTGAGATCAGCATTTTCTGCCATTTTTCAACAAAAAGTTACTGTAATGATAAAAAGATCACCAAAATCATAGAATCGATCATAGGCTCTTGTGTGGAGAGGTAATTCTTTAACAACTGACCTGCTGGTGATGCTAGTTTAAAACATAGGAGACAACAATATTTCAAGGCAAGCCATACAAAAGTTAACCTGACGTGCTCAATGATTTGTTACTCAGCACCATCAGTGATGATGTCAGTGGATACTGTTTGGAAAAGGGCAGGCATGCTCAAAAATACCTGACATGTCAGGAACCATCACACACCCTCACTGTCTGCCAGCGGCTCCTCACAGGACACCGATGGGTCTGAACAATGGTCATGCCAAACAAGAAGCATTTTCGTAATGTTGTGATCCCACAATTCTTGAATGATACTGTTAGATTGCAGGAATGCAGCTGCTGCAGCAAAGCTTTACTCTGGACAAAAGTGATGGACAAACTGCACCAACAGACCGACTGACCCTGCTGACTCTAGACCTGCTTCTAGCATGGCTAAAATGCACAACCTGCACTTTTCTTCCTTCATCCACGGTTTCTTTTTCTTCTTTCCCCTGCAAACCCCTGGTGTCATCCCGCTCCCTCCCTCTCTATTTTCAGATGCTCTCCTCCTCCATCCCTCCCTATCCATCGCAGCAGCAGGGAAATCCCTTGAAGATGGCGCTCCATCAGTAATGATTTTCTGCTCAGCTGAGCAATGAAAGGTACACATGCACTCTGTCTGCCTCGCTCTTCCCGGCTCGCTCTCTCTCTTTTTCTGTAAACCCCATCATCCATCCCTCAATGCATCTCATTAAAGTTTTAAAGCCAAGGTAAGCCAGCACATCAGTGAATCCCTCCATCCGCCCACTCTAACTCTGTCAAACTCCACCCCATCCCTTCCTCATTTTCTCGCCTTGTCTCACTCTGGGGCTGTGTAAAATTAAGACAGCTCGGCATGTCTTTATTTAGAAAATAATAATAAACATACAGGAGAGATAGCAACAAACTACGGGAATATCAAGAGGAGGGAAGAGCTGGTGAGAGGGATACGCAGCATCTCTGGAGACTTGTGAAAAGTTCCAGGTCTCAGCGAAAGCTGGAGGGCAGGCTTATGTAGATGCAGGCCACAGCTGGTAGGTTTAATCTGGTGCAGAGGTTTCTCGAGCACTGGGACTATTCTCAATCAAATTGTTATTCTCTAACAAACCTGGCAGGAGGCAGCTGGAGACTATGTCTGAAATAAGTAATGTCCCTCCTAGAAGTACACAATGTTCCCTGTTCAGGGAAAACTCACTTGATTTGTGTTATTCATCTTTTGTGTTCTTTCCTTCTGTAATTAAAGACTGAATTAATAAGTTAGAAGTTTGAATTTGAATTAAGCCCAAACTTTTGTTTGCCAGCCAACCGGTCGATCAATATGCTTTTGTCTGACCAAATTTGCGGGTGTTACTTTCATAAAGCTGCGTTTCCACTTAAGTATTTTTTCATCATCAGGTGCTCTTCTGAAAACACCCAGTCTGGAGCTTTGGAGGGGCAGTTTTTTTCAGCTGTGGCGTAGCTTAGCTGGTTGCTACCGTATGCTATGGAATATCAATGGAAATACAAATGTGGGCACAAGGTAGAGTTAGCTCTGGATGATGGTAAGAGGGAAGCACATAGGGAGAGGATGCACCTGTCGCTGGTTTCGTGGCCTGCAGTATCAACTTCTTTTCCACTGATGTTCAGCAAATATGTGTGACTGTTGATTAAACAACTGGGTGCAAAAGATAGAAAAAATTACGCTTAACTATGGAAAAACACTTTGGTGGACACATAATTTACACTCGATGCACTTTGGCTGGTTTAATTAATAACCAACCCTATCAGCTAATCGTTTGGTTGAAAAGTAGGTAGAATTTCGAGATTCTCTTTGGTTGACTACAGACCTAGTTTGAATATCCTCTTTTGAAGCTTTGGTGTTCATGTAACATTTATGCTAAATGGGATTATCAAAATCAACTACGCGAGCTATGCAAGAAAATCTGATGTATAATGCATATATACAGTAAAACATGACTAAATTTCCCCTGATTCATTAGAAACTAACAAGTTAAATTAATTTATACAAACCACCCAAGTCTGACGTTTCCCCTACAAGCCACAGCCATTTTTTAGGGCAGAGGGTATTAAGGAATCGTTCAGTCAATATGATCCAGCAGGCTTTTAGCAACTTGTTCTTTGAAATAGAATGTTGGTAAGGGATATCAATATTAATGGCATAATACTGGGACCTCATTATGCTGAAGGTCATGGCGGGTGTGGATTTAGAACTGAGAAGATAAACTAAACTCTTCAACATTTCTGTCAGTGAAAAAGCACTCGGCTGGCTGTAGGACATCTCCTGAAAGCAACCTGTCATTCTCACTTACACACTTAGGAAAAAAAGTTATCCCTAGTTGTAGTTGAACATTTCTAAAAATCCTCACTGTGACTTTTAGTGTGTGCAAAGTGAATTCAGTCATTAAAATGCAAAAAACTGTAGGTTAGTAATGATTTATGGCACCACGGGGACTAAGTACACTGCAGATAGAGACTGTATCTGAGCAGGTAGTGCACTGCATAGAAGATAAGCTGCTCACCTGCATATTATTCCACTTATCACATAACAAGGAATGTCTTTAAATCCAGTGGGTTACGGCATATTTGGCATGTCTCTCACAATTAAGTCTTTACTTTGTCTTTAATGTTCTTCTCTCTTCATCTCTCTATGTATTAGAATGCATGTTACAATCTGGAATGAAATGTGTTACCTTTTAATCCAGAGAGCCCCATCTCATAATTACAACAATCTTTATTGTCATACTGTTTTGAAACCTTGAGGTCTTCAGATTTCAGATTATGTACACAAACTGCAGTATGTTGTCCAAACTTCGTCTTATTATAATGCTTCTTAACAATAGAACTGGACAACTTTGACCTTAGTGTTTATAAGCTGTCATCAAAAGATCTGGAAAAATCTTGATTTTGCCCTTGAGATTCAAATTTATACTAGATGAGTATAAAAATCTTATTTTTTTTCCTTCACTGCATCTCCAGTTAGAAATAGGTTTACTTACAATGGATTCATTTGTTACCAATACTATAAGCGTCAGTGTTGAGGACCTATTCCTAAGTAATATCAGGTATGTTTTTAGCTGCTTGACCAAGGAATGGGGCTACTGAATAATATGTTCAAGCAAAGATAAAAGTGACAAATATGTGATTCATATAAGAAACACATTGAAGTTTGCTGCTGCCTAACTCCAGTGTAAGACTGAAATAAACAAAATGCTAAACAAAATAAAGTTTTCCTTCTGACAAGGACACACAGTCACTGTTAATCGGCCTTCATCACACCTGTCATAGTAGGAAAACAAAGGCTTTGTTCTAAACATGCGAGGCAGTGTGACAGTATGAGCCAACATAACAACATAAGGACCTTGAAAAAAAGCTACAATTAATTTAGCCATTGTTCATTTGTTTTTTTACACCTGTGCTTTTCCTACTGTGATGTATAGTAACTAAGGAACAGAACCGCAGGAAACAATGAAGACTGAAACTCCAAAGAAAAAGCAGAAAAATATTTGATGAGAAATATGTTAAAATGATGGCCCATACAAGTCAAGTCACATCAACAGGAGACAAAGCTGCCCTTTTTTTGAACGATGAGCCCAAACAGCGAAAACAGGCGCTCGCAGGGCGCTGAAGTAGCTGGTGTTGCAAGTGAAACTCTCAGGCTGGTCGCTGCAGGTTTCATGGCTTACGTTACATGACGTCAGCCTCGCACAAAGTAAGAAGGTAAATAAAATGCGCTAACTGCGTTAATATTTGTAATGCATTATGCATTTCAAAATTCATCTGGACGATTAACACGTTCATTTTGACAGCACTAGTTTCAAATCTAGACTAAAAACTTGTATTCTCTGGATTTATAAGGGTTTAATTATGGCAATATGTTTTTCATTGCGTCACTGATCAAATTTTAAATAATTTGAGCAGCAACAAAGCATTCAAAGCCAATATTTGATATTTGACTTTTTGATACTTGTTGCTACTGCCAAATTGCCCTACATACAGGATGTGGAGTTAGAGTAGGTTTGTGTAGAACATGATTAACATATCTGTGTGTGTGTGTGTGTGTGTGTGTGTGTGTGTGTTTGTGTTGACACAGGATCGGAGGTGATGCAATCACCTTAGCCTGGGTGTGCAAGCCCCACATGCTCAGTGTGCCCCCCACACAGCAGCCTCTCTGATGCAACCAGTGTGCTCCCGTGGTTTGGCTTGAAGCTCCATCAGTGCAGCCCTCTGAATGATGCATCCAGCTGCATTTACATCAGGCCACTGTATCAGCCAAGTCAGAACACATTTCTCCTGAATATCTTTTACCCATTTTACCGAAGCGTCCTCTGCGGGGATCATCATCCTTGCATCGCAGTGGATGATGTCGGTTTACATTTTTCATCATGGCTGAAAATTTCTCATCATAGTTGAATACTGAGCAGGGTCGGAGCTCAGAGGGAGGTTTGGTGTCTGCACAGAGCAAATCAGTGTGTCCTCAGTGTCCAAGCAGTGATCCAACCTGCCGCTAACAGGCTTTACAAATTAATGACACAAGGTCCTCTGCATGGTTATAGGGAGAATGTGTGTTTCTGTATAATACTGCAGAGAAATAAATCTAACTATCTCTCAGAAAATGTATACCCCACCTTAAAAAAAGAAATAACCAAATATTTGAATCATAACGCCACACAATAAGCTTAAAGCCTTTCTCTGTGGAATTGACTAATATTTGGTCAAGAAACATTCAAACTAGAGTGTGGATACCCAACCTGAGCCCAACGGGACCCGTACCTGATGGCTTAGGATGGATCAGAGAAATATTTCCAAATGAAGTTTGGCTCTGGGCCAGACTACTTAACATGGTTCATGGTTAGTGTAAAATAAAAAGGAATGGACCAGCTGACTGTGTTGGGTTTCTTTTTCTTCAATGCTGGGTTAGTCACATAACAACACATTCATTTTTTTCACTTGGGTCGGGTTTGGACATAGATACGAAGCGCCCGTTGGGTTCCCACCTGGATAGTTAGTCTCTCAAAAGACATGTTCAGACAGAAATTTGTGGCCTGAGCCATGCCATAAAAGCAGAAGGTTTCTTTTACAGTTCTCTGCCACTGAAAAAGAGCATAACCAAACAACCCCTTTGTATAAATTCAAAGATTCTTTTCCGCAGTTTAAATCCTGTTTGGGCTCATTATTGGAAAACACTGCTTAAATGTTAACAGAAACATAATCCAAGCTACCCCTTACTTCAGCATAAATTGAAGAAATATCCTCAATGTACCATCTGGAATGTTTTAAAGTTTTTATACTAGGGAACAAACCGTGTGGCAGAGAGAATGGAAAGAAAGTGTGAGAGAAACATTACCATCGGAGGGCAATCTTGATGGGCGTGGTGAGGCAGGAAGTGAAGAGGTCAGCTGGGAGGTCAGGGTTCATGGGCAGCAGTTCGCTGGCCTCGCAGGCAGCCAGCTGGATGCAGTTCTTCATAGAGGGGGGCAGGGGCATCTGGGCGAGCGGGTGGCTGGGGTTGATGGCTGCCACCTTAACAGACAAAATATGACAGTGTTTGTTCACATTCAATGGGCAGCAACGAGCAACCTGAACCACGAGTTTCCCCTTTATAGACATGCCCATGTTGTGCTAAGTCTATTCAGTCTGGGGTAAGAAAAAACAACAAAACAAGGTGTGCGGTGGGCCAGCCCACTGAAGCGCTGTCCTCTTGAGTGGGCGGCTCGGGTTTGAGTCCGATTCTGAGGCCTTTCCCGCGTGGCTTCCCCTCTGTCTCTTTCACTCTATCTACTACTATCAATAAAAGCCAAAAAAAAAGGCCAAAAAATATCTTTAAAAAAAACAAAAAAACAGTACAAATGTGTTATTTTCGCCCATTGTATTTGAATATTTTTGCATACTTAAGTCCCAAACCACTTCAAGATGTATGGTTTTCCTTGGTTTATTGACAGTAATGGGGTTTCTCAGCAGTTTCCAGAACAGAAGTACTTGCAATCCAATCACAGAAAAATGCAATCCTTGCAGGAATTCAAAAGTTTCTGATACAATGTGGTATTTTGCAGGGATATTTGACCATTGTTATCAGTTCTGGAGTCTCACAATTGGCCTCGAAGTACTCCTGTCATAATATTCTAAGCTCAATTCAGATGGTGTCTACCACTTCTTTGTGGGATTGACTGCTGACCTACTGCCTCCCCCTAAACATTCCCTGTCACTCACCCCTAACCCTCTAAAAGAGTGGGAACTGCTAAGGGGTTAATGCTTACTGCCTGCAATTACTAATGTGCTGTGTCATTTATTATTTTGCAAATATTTGTGAAGACAACTCTCCGCTCTCTACTTGGCACGGCACAACCTCTGAGCTGAGCACATGTTCACACACATTCAAATAGAGCATGTACATACAATACGTACAGGCACTTCATTTTACTGTCATCATGCTCATTTTGAAGCAGAAGCTACGGTAGTAGTCATAAAATGTACATGGAAAACTAATTGCAACTTCTTAATCAAAACAATTTTATTAGAGCAGAAAATTTAAATAATAAAGTTGGCAGCTGGACCTAAATAAGAAGTTGGCTGCTGGGTCAGCAGCCAGTGCAAATGGATATATGTGATTATTGTAGCTTGAAATTGTTATCAGCATCATCACAAAAGAAAACTCTTAGTAGAATTTAGACACAGAAAAAGAAGCAAGGTGAGAGGAAAACACAAGCAGACAGGATGATAAACTTGAGTTGGAGTCTAGATAAGACATGAAAACAAAGGTCAGAGACGGACTAAAGAGCAGCAGCTCCAGACCGTTATAAAAAGAGATGTAGTGAAGGAAAAACAAAGAAGAAGGACTTTTCTTTGGTACCTTCATACTTGAAGTAATACTTGAAGTAAGAAAACTAATCTGAAGTCTCAGTGTGAGTTTCGGCAAAAGTCCAGCCATGGCAACAGGTGAAGGCATTAGCACCCTGTTACCACCTACACAAGCCTGCTCTAACTGTTAGAACATTATTGTTGCAAGCTGTTTGTGCTCCTCAGATTTGGCATTGGATCATCCCTCCAAGAAAACTTTTCAACAAAAGACAAATCTGCTATCCATTTGATCACTTGTCAACTTTGAGCAATATTTCACGGAGACCAGAAATTCATCCTGTTTTTCCCAGAAAGAGCTCACTCTCATCTGAAAGTACCGTTTTTATTATGGGCTGAACCTTGTCCGTCACAGACATGTTTTTAATCTTCATAAGCAGCTGTATTATGTTTACCACACTGAAAACTGAACTCCAACCCCTACCTCTCAATCTCTCTATAATGTGAAACAAACTGAAATAATCTTCCTGCATCTGTTATGGATGGCATGGGATGAGCAATAAAAGTTGTTTTCTGGTTTTGTTTCCTCCCTGGTGCATAAAAACAGAAGGGAAATTTGATTACAGAAGAAACAAATCAGTGCTTTTTGCAGGTCTGCCATCGTGTACTTCCAGATTAAACATTACAGCTGACCCGCTGCCTGAGACATTTTCAGAACGTAATGATAATGTGATAGTTTATCGATCCCAGTGAGGAAATGTTCCTTTTGCTTGCCCCCTTAGCAAGCGGTCTTCAGTGGTTAACAATCCTCCTGTCTATTCTAAAAACAGAATTAGCGTGTTATTTCCACACTCAGAGACAGCTCAGTCAATATGTGCAAATGTGAAAAATAGAGGAGGCTTGTGTATGATGTGGAGCTTTAATTATATTTGGAGCTCTTGACTATTTATGTGCTCATTGTGCTGTTGTACTGTTGATTTGTTTTCTGGGAGTTCAATATGGTTTCTGTCTTTTGCTGAGTAGACTTTAATGAGCTGTGGGTCTTAATGGAGGCAGCTATCCAAGCCTTCCCTTTAACAGCACTGACTGCTACAGTATGGGTGGTTGCTTTCATTTTGCAGCTCTGCCAAATTATAGTTAAAAAAAATTAAGAAAAAGCGGAGAGCAGAGATTATTATGATAGCATTGTTGTTATCGCCTCTTTTCTGCAAAAGAGAAATCTCTATTACTCCAAGAAGCTCTGCTTCATGTTTCCATTTCATCTTTAATGAACTCTGAAGCCGTTTTTTATTGAAAGCAACATGTGACTTTCACAGTGTTGCCATTAAAGAAATGCACAAATCCTTTCAATACTGCTGTGTTTTGCCATTGCTGTCCATCATGGAACTAGACCCAACATGTGACTCACAATTGGGTAGTACCTACAATTTTACGGCCACGAAGGAGATTATGTTTTTGTTTGATTTGTTTGTTTATCTGTCAGAAAGATTATAGAAAAACTATTAGTAGCTCAGGAAGGAGCCATTTAATTTAGGAGCAGGCGCTAATCACAGGGCAGTTACACAAATGATTTAGCTCTTTTGTTAACATTGGGAGAAAGTGTGTTCACACTGCAATCATGTTTCAGAACAATCAGAAAAATGTCTTTCTGACCGTATTGCGTGGCTAACCAAAACCATTTCTTTACTCTTCATTTGTATGCAAATACTGGAAACTGCTATTACTATACTGCTTAAACATTCGGAGCAATAAAATACATCGCATCCTGCATGATTTTTCCACATCATGACTTAAAGCTCACAAATACACAAAAGCATAAAGAACTACTTCCCAACTTGGACCGACTTTACATTATTTGGCTGACATAGCCTATCACAGATAAATTGGAATCTCAATAAACGTTGATATGCTCCGATATGAAACATTCCTATAGACTATAATGCTAAGATATAATGCAAATTTTAAGAAATGGTGTTATAGCACAGTTGTTCCAGCAGAGCGCCATCCAACTGCACTATCTGGTGGCAAGCGGCACAGAATGAGACAAAAACAGCTGCTTTCAGCCATGTTAACCCTATAGTGTCATTAAACACAAAAAACACAAAATACAGCTGGTATCCAGAAAAGTAATATTTGCATTTTGGAACATAAAACAGAAAAATATATTAACTATTTCCTACCAATACATTAGTACATAAACAGGAGTGTAATGCTAACATTACATGTATATGTACTATATCGGCCAATATATCAACATCAAAATAAAGTAATGGTCTGACTCTTATTGTGACTTAGAGTCCATTTCTGTCTTTTAATTTCTTCCTTTGTGTTATTTGAGTTGGAAAAATTGCAACCAGTTTCAATACAGAACCAGTTTGTTGTTACTCAGTCCTACCAATGCTGCTTACTCCAAAAGCTGCAATGTGCTAATTTTACTTTGCTCTGAAACATTTGTGTGGGATGCATTAATAGGCTGTGATCACATTCTAAACACATAGCCTAGCTCTCTGTAGATAAGCACATTTGTAAACTGCAAACTGTTACTGTAAGACCTGTTGCAGAGCCGTAGACACCCTGAACAGCTGTTTACTGCAGTGGAAAATGATGCTGCAAGTGCTAAAACTCTTTGTGTTTGCAAACACTTTTGGGGCTACAGGCATTAAGGCTGAGCAGAAGGAGAGTGTGAGAGTCCACTAAAAGCCCTGACGATCAACCTACATTGTCGAGAGTGATCATATACTCATGCTATTACCTAAATGGGGGGCTACTGCTGTTGTTTGGCCACAAAATGCCGGACACGGACCAGAAAACCATCTCCCGCTAAGTGTGCCACATGCTGGTCCCCACGGCAGGCATATGTAGAGTGTATTGTCATCAACCAGCACAAAGAGCCTTCTTACTACTCCACTATAAATGGGTAAATGACGGTACAAAGTGCATTAACATGTGGCTGCTTATGTAGGAACAGTATCTCTGTTGCATGATGTACAACAGTTAATGGATTAATAAAACAATCTATGGAGAAACCGTGCACAACCCCAGACAACACAAACAGCCTCACACATTTTTGACTGGTATAAGTATTTCATATCATATGGTCATCCATTACTTGTACACTGAAGTGACACCAAACGTAAACAACGCAAAAACAAAGCAAAAAAAACTCTTGACACTACTCTAACAGCTAACGTTAGTTATTAGAACCACTGATATATCATGAAAGTCAGTAAGGTTCTGTCTGCTATATCCACCTGCCTGTACTTGGGTGGTTCTTCAGTGGCGCACTTACTTCTCTTTTAACATACATTCATGGCCAAATGTGGAGTGGAAATGATGCTCCTTCATGTGCACACAGCTCCACAATGACTGAGACTCAGCCATATGTGCTGCTTTAGAAATCTGACAAAAGACTGCGTATGCATATTTCTGTCCATGTGCGTTTGCACACTTTAAGCCTTGAATCTACAAAGATTTTATTCTTCTGGCCCATTCGCTCCTTGGGCCTCCTAGCTGGCTGTGTGCTGTAGCTCAGCATCTGATGTAAGTTGGGGTAAACCCACGCTACCCGGGGCAAGCACTGAGGGGACGTCCTTGAATGCTGCACCAAGAGGGTGAGCTGAGTCAATTAGAGGATAAGACAAGGAAGCAAATGCAACATATGATCCAGTAGGCTGCCCAGGAAACAAAACAGGAAAATTCACTTGAAAAAACACAAACAATAAAAAGTAAAGAAAGCATCAGTGTTTTTTTTCATAAAACTGCCATGACCCGACTGTTCATTCCGGTTTCCAGTGAAGCTAATCAAACTGCAAAATCCAGCCTGTGATGAGGCACTGTAGATTTATGTAATGCCTCCTTACTCCTGTATATACTGCACAGCCTTCCTGCCTCTGCTAGTCCAATAACTCATTAGCTGACTCTATAATAAGTGTTGGAAAAAAGGCAGCAGCAGCTGAAGCTCAGATCTCAGTGTGAGACATTATGTATTTACAGAGCTGCTCTATACGAAGCTCTGCACACACATGAATAAGTCATGATATTAAAAATACAGAAGAATAGTCTAATTAATGTGTGGGGAGTGTGATGATAACGTGTGTAAGTGTGCATGTGTCTTTTTTCGATCAACATGCATATTTCATTTCTCAGTGAAATGCTTGCAGGCGTGAGTGGGTGCCCTGTTGTTGCCGTGCGGATGGATCTGTGCCAATCTGGGAACATAATTCCTCTTCTCTCCCTCTAATGAGGAAAATGTCGACTCTCTCACAGAGACAGACATCACAAACAAAGCGGCGTGCGTTTCTAAAGCCTCTCATTGTGTCGACCTAAGAACAACATTGTCTCCTAAAAGAAATTTGGAAGAAAGTGTGCGACGGCGTGCCCGCAGTAATCCAAACGGTAAATACGGCAACATTGCCAGCAGAAGCTGATTAATGCCAAGCATCCACTGTAATTATCACATTAGCATACTGTAATCTTGCAAATTACCATGAAAATCACTATGACAGCTTTCTTTTCTCTCTCTCTTCCACTGGGGATATCTGGGCACAATTGAAATTTTGAGAATGTATTTTTTTTAAAGTGACACTAATTGATGAGACTAATCCTACAGGGAGGGGGGATATCAGATGTAAAAAGCACATGATCACAGCAGGAGAGCGCGGCCATGCACGTGCACGCAAAACTGGAGTCGAGCAATACATTTTTACAGCCGTGCATTAGTTATTCATTAAAATGATCGAAGGAGCCAGTGGAGGCTTAATGTGAGCATCCTGGAAACGCCGGCAACATAAACATCTAAGCCACAACACATGCACGCTCACACACACACACACACACACA
>CAFUXE010000710.1:207316-256424 GCA_903364295.1 Serranus cabrilla
TGTGTGTGTGTGTCCATGTTTTTTGGAATTTATTAATTTTACGTTATGTGGGAGGCAGGGGGTGATGGAAACTAAAATCGAAGAAGCTCGTAGCAAGCCATTTACAGTAATACCCACCCTACCTGTGAGCCGTGGCACATGATGCAAAATAAATGTATTGCAAATTTTAAACAAATTCCCAGAAAATCTGCAAAAAAAAAAAAAAAAAGTTAACTACCGGTGTGCAAATATTAGGTAACTGAGCACATTGAGATTCACAGCTGGTGGCAATAATAAAAACTCAAATAAGCAATGAGCAATGTCTCTCCAAAACTGAAAAAGAAGGAAATAAAGAGAGAAAAAAATCTTCAAAAAGATAACAAGTGCATGTCTGAGGTTTGTAGTCTTCAGACAACTATCAGTTACTAGACTGATCAGTTCATTAACATATATTATTTCTTTTCAAACCCTATGTTCTGCAGTATAGTGCATAAACAACAAAAAAATTATGTCTGTTCAAAAACTAACAGACTACGTTTGAACAAGATGGAGGTGAACAAAAGTGGGACAACAATCTGCAAATCCGCTGGAATCCATTTGGTATCAATACGCCAGACTTTTAAATAAGACTCAACAGGCTACAGGCTTGATTCTCTGTTGGTTGAAAGTGTCCTTATGCAAGACATGTGAGGACAGGATCAACTTAAGAAGCAAATTATTCAAATTTGTAATATACATGAGTTTTTTTAAACTATTATTTGTGCAAAGCTGTATAAAGAAGGCCAAACAGAGCGGTTTAATTTGTGTTGAAGGGCTGGTCGATACACTGAAAGCAACAGTAAGTCACAGTAACCTGTGATCCAGCAGATGCACTGAAGCAGCTATTCTTATCCCGAGCAGCCGGCTGCCTATTACAGCGCTCTCCTCTGCTCTAATCAACTGCTGCCCTCATTTCCAGCCACCTGCAGGGAGAGTTACACCCGTTGGTGATTGAGGAGGGATTGGAGCGGGCAAGAGTGCCACAAACCATTAGCCCGGAGACAGAGCTTAGGGACTGCTGCTGTCTCTGACTCTGTGTGATGCAGTGAAAGTGTGTGTCTATGTACTTCTAGTCAGGGAATCTACTGAAAGTCAAATTGAAGTTTTATTAAAACCTTTTCATTATCACCCAGAGTCCTGATTTCAAAGGGCTCATCCCGTTGTGGCCTGTAATAGCCTACACATAATTAAGTCACAACTTCCGGAAAGAATGAATAAGCTGAGAAATTAAGAGTACTGATTCAAAAAATCTAAAAAAAAAACAAACAAAAATAAAACAAAACAAATACAAAACGGTGAGTCATTTTTTATGGCTTGAAAATCAATTGTCTTGTGATGCTGTATGCTTGCTCACAGCCACATCCTACCAGAAATAACAGCATCCGCTAGAATAATGAGTTATTAATATTGATCAAGAGCCCAAATAAACCCACAGACATTACATGGCCATACTTGCTGTGTGACTTCCTGTTTTAAGCCTCTTTAACAACCAAAGTAAAGACACAACCACCTGTCAACAGCAGAAGATTTCTACTCGAAAGCAGGCAATTTTATTTGGTTATGTAACTGGCAGAAGGTCCAAAATGATGTCACCTGAGTCAGCAGTCGTTGGGTTTTTTTAGACTACAAGTTTAAAAATGACAACAACAAAAAAGAATAATCTGGGGACGTGGACTCAGAAAGAAGTGGGCTTGCCAGACCTCTGTAGCCTGTTACTCATCTCCACTTGAGGCTAGCAGCTCCAGGCTACATTAGCCGCTATTAGCATAACTAATTTAGCATAAATAACTGATTCAAAGTCTGTCAGCAGTTCCTGACATGCTTTATTGTAATTGTATTAATTATACCCTCCGAGTTCTGTACGGATTACACTTCAACTTATGAAATAGTTGGCTAAAAGTACTGAACAAACTGACCAAATAATTTACTAAGAGCAATTGATAAATGGTTAAAAGTAAGCTAAAACTAATGGAAACTGGTTCTTAGTTAGCTAAAAGTAATGATAAAACTATTAATAGCTAAAAGTAATGATAAAATTGTTAATATCTAAAAGTAATGATACAATTGCTGATAGTTACATAATAGTACAGTGTTACATTATGAATATGTTACATTAGGAATTGATTAGGGGTGGGGCGATGCATTGGATCCTTATAGTCTGTAAACCCTTGCAGTTATTTTTTGTCACTCAACACTGAACGAATGTGACTCCAGCGATGAAAGTCGAGTATTTAAGTAGAAATACTGATTCTCCAGTTCAGGGAAAGTAATATTACATACTGTGAATTACTTCGTCAGTGTATGTATTATTAATATAACACAGCAATGACACAGAAGTTATACTAATCTTGATATGCCATGTATCTCTATTTCCCATATACTTTCTGTCTGTTTCTTCAGGACCAGATAATGCTCTGGCCAGAGACTAAATATTGAGTGTAAGACATAGATTACCAGTTAAAACAGCTGGGGAACAATGCCCTGCAAGTTTTAAAATTTTAATTTAGGTAAATTTGTTGTTATATTAATCAATAGATTAATTGAAATAAAAAATGATCATGAGGGACAGCCCTAGAATTGATGTAGGGGATCATGAGTGTATCTGACAGGTCTGTGCGGGTCCACCAGATCAAAGAGCAGAAAATTAATGAAAAGAACATCAGCTAATTGTACAAGATATTTATCCATAAGCAATACCAACAACTTACTTAAATTGCGCTTTTCTTACACTGCAAATTAAATATCTTTGGGTTTTGACAAAACAAGCAAGACACATAAGGCAAAACAATTGATTATCAGGATGATTATTATCCATCAATGTTAAAAAATAAATCAACAGATGAATGGCTAATGAGATCCTAGATACTGGCAAAAATTATAGTATCTCAACTCCAGTGAAAGTATCTGAGGAGAGAGCAAGAGAGCCGGATGTGGGTTATAGGGTTAATTAAAAATGTGGGAAAGTGGGGGGATGACACATAAAACAGGGACAAAGCCTTGGAAAGGACGTTATCCATCCACTTCACTTTTAGAAATAGCTGGTGATGCTGTACACAGCACCAGAGATCCAACCGGACATTACACACACACACAAACAAGCAAACACATTCATGTTATTTGAGGCACACAGAGGATGTCTGTCAGGTCTGTGCTCCAGTAAAGATGAAGTTTTCTCAGTCCCCAGAGGAGTGGAGTAGGGTTTCTGAGAATGACCACACAGACACATTCATATATGTGCATACAATACATGCGCGTGCAAGCACAAGCACACGTGCAAGCACACGCACACGTGCAGAATGAAAACAGCAACAACACACAACAAAGCTTCTCTCTCTCTCCTCATTTCCAAGTCTGTATCGACTGCATTAGTTTCTTATAATAACTCAGCAGGAGCGCCTAGGGGGGTTCATGAGACATATTTATAACTGGATCAATGGATCTATGTCCACACCAGAGCTGGAGGTCACATATAACCTCTGTATGCAGATGTGCTTCAAAATATGTGTACATCTGTGCCCATGTGTGTGTATATGTTAATCTGTCTAATTTATCCTTTATTATGCTTGAGTGTTTGTGCTCTGTGCCTGCATGTGTTTGCACGTGTGGTCCCCCAGTGTCCTCATTAGCACTCCGACTCACAGTGTCAACGGCTCAGCATGCATCCTGACCTGAGGTAAAGGATCTGGACACCAGCCAGTAAGTTGTTATTCTCTGCATCTATTTGCCTGCATTTAAGTTCAATCTGATAAGAAATTCTAATGTTACAAAAAAACTAAACAAAAAGTCAATGGTGTCGGTTAGAGTACAAAAGCATGTATTTTTTATCCTTTTTTGTTTCAGTTATACAGTCCAATGAATCTGCTTAATGAGAGTGAAATATGAAGTCAATAAGGTCGTCCAATCCTTGACCAAGCAGTAACTGTATTCTCAAAGTCTGCTATTAACACAAATGTGTTATCTGCCTACATAAAACGGTCTGCATGCCAGTTCAGCTCAGCAGAAAAACTTCCAATGATTTTTTATGTGCAACTCCAAAATCTGTTGCAATCCAATATAACAGCCCTGCAAGACAGACTTTCTCCATGAAGGTCGTGAGGTTCAGTTTAAAAAAAAAAAAAAATACATTCTTGGTTATTTTAATGGAGAGCCAAGCATTTAAAGCCTTACGCTGACAAATTACTGTCTCTGCTGTGAAATTAGCATTATGAAGTCAAAGTCAATACCAATAAGATACTGATAGCAATAATATATTTATATGACTCTTAATAGCCAAATATTCAGCGATAATATTTGTCAAGGATTGATTGGGCTCTAAACTATACGCTTTTTTATTAGTCCAATATTGTTACCTTTTGGAAAGAAGTTGAGAAAACTCTTCTTTTTTTTTTCTTAAAAGGAATTCTGAAACTTGAAAATAATTTTGAGCATTATTGTACGTGCAATGACAAAACCGACTGACGTTCATTTCTTTAGCATATTTTGTGTGAAGTTCATGAAACTCGGAGCTTACAGTGTGCTTGTGAACTTTAAGACTTTGAGAAATCCTTATTTTTCTATTTTGTCCTCTAATATTATAGAAACTATTGCATTGTAAAAATGTCCTCCTCTCTTTAAACTAGCAGTATTAATTCCTTTCACACCTTAACAGAAAAAGGCCACCTACACCTCTACACATGCTCATTAAGTGTGATATTAGGCATGTAGTAAAGCACCTCAGCAAGGCCACAGTAACTACTTATTCAGTGGGGGGTTTAAATAACATCTCTAATTGTGGTGCCCTTGTGCCTGCTTAGCGAGTAATGTATGTGTGTGAGAAAGAGAGATGTAAGAATGTGGATGTTGGGCGAGCCTTCATTGCTATGATTAATGAACTAGCTGTGTATAATTGTGTGTAGTTGCTACTCCAGCCCTCGGGGCCTTCAAGCCCATTGAGCATGCATGGAAATGACCTTCCTCCATAGTGTGTTTGTATACATGTGCCACAGTGGGAAATGGACATTGGAGTGCATTTCCTGCCCTCCCGCACCATTCCTGGAAAACTCAGGCAGGCATCTGTCACTAAAAATAGCCCCCACATCATCAAATCTAATAGCCTTTTTGGATGTAGCTTTGGCTTAAGCAAAGCGTAAGAGAGCATCTCACTCCATTGAAAGAAGTAATGGTTGCACAAAAGGCTCCATTCATATTGCATTAAGCATAATGACATAGAGCAAAAGGCTCAAGATGGCTTTATTGGATTGTGTTATGTCAGGAAAAGAAGAGCATCAACAGGAAATTAATCATAAAACTCAGGATGACTTCGACTTGTTCAGCTTCCCAGATTTGCAGAGCTGTTCTATTGAACACATTGAACTCCGGTTGGAAAACATGTGGTATGGTTTGCTATCTAGCTACAGGGACACTGAATTACCAGTCAGAGAGAAAAAACATCAAAAACATCCTAGGCAATGTCCAGACATGAACAAAATAATTTATTGATATGAGAAAATGAGTGCGTTTCTCTGTTTGCTTAACTTCATATTATATGAACTTTCACCCCAGCAAAATATAAACATAGTAATCCAGTGCTGGGTGAGCTACAGCCCATGAAGCCACCCAGCAGAGCCTATTAAGAAGTGAAAGTGTATTCTCAGTAAACTGCCTAACTTAAGGAAAGAAAGCAGAACACCATTGGGACATTTCCTACCTACATATGAACCTATATGAGAGAATGCTGAGAGAGAGAATGTGGTTGGATTAACTAGAATGACCAATCATTTAGGAGACACTGGCTCTCAAAGGTAACCCGACCCATTTGGGACAACCAAAGATATATCTTCTCCCAAACCAAACATAACAGTATTGTTCTCTGATCATCAGAAACTAACAAACAAGATTATACACAAGAATTAAACTAGCCAATTTGTCACCTCTCTTAAGTTTTACAGCTGTGCCCCCTCCCACTTGCACATCATGGGTTTAGCGTTTGTTGGGGCCGAACTAAGTACTTCTCCTCAAAAGGTCTGGGTACAGTTGTTTTGTTCCGCGCACAAGATAGTTTGCTTTGTTCACAAATTGCACTATGGAGAAAACAAACAAGAGTCCATTTTAATCAGACTAAAAGGTGTTGGTGTAAGCATTCCCTTATTCTATTACCAATCAAGTTAGATACATTGCAAACCAGCTCGCCGACAGAGATACTGTGACCGACATAGTCTGGCTGGCGTCTTAGTGTTTAGTTCACAAGCTACTGTAGTTCCCCAGCAGTCAAGCACCTGGAACCAGTCTGGCTTGCCTCGAGTAAAGCTGTATCCTTCAAGACATATCTCTTTGCTCTGTGTCAGATATTGGGCTTCATTTATTCCTAGGATTCGTATTATCAACACTTTTAAATACTAAAAGATATTCTCACAGAGATAAACACAAAACAAAATCATTTATAAACCTGTCAAGTTGCCCGCCCAATAATCTTTTTAGGTGATAAAATATTAAAAAGGGTTGTGCAACAGTCACCGCTGTATCTGATCCTAATACAAGTGATGGGAAGCTTTGCTTGGATCAGCAGCGCTTTGTGTCTACAGTGTGTTGTTGACTTTCTTCTGTGTGTGTGTGTGTGTGTGTGTGTGTGATTCAGGTCGCACAGTATTAAGCAGACAGAGAGGAATGTTAGGACTGGAGAAAATGGGTGAGAGGAAAGGAAGAGAAAGTTGAAAAGATGGGAACAAACTACAAGGTGAAGAGGAAAATGAAGGGGTGGAGGGAGGAACTGGAAGAGAATAATTATCTCACTCTGCTTCCAACATCCTGAAGGAGAAAGCTGATAGTCTGTGAGGATGAGATGATGCATTTAACTGGTGGGAGAGGAGAGTAGGAGGAGGGTGGAGAAGAATTAGAACCATATTAGATAACAAAAAGCTCATTAGACAGCAGTGTCCAGTTACTGTGTTACTATTTTCAAAGTATGTCGAATTTATCTTATTTATTGAATCAAACAAATTTTAAAAACAGCAAAATACTGAGCTACATTAACACAATATCAATTATGCTAAGAGATTATGAATTGGAATAAAGCTACAAACAGGATTTGGTTGGATGTGATGGAGTCAAGGACACACTGCACACAGATGCAAATCTGGGTTTCAATTATCTATTCAAGGGCAAGAATAACAGGGTTACTCAATAAAAAGTACAAACATGTAGTTAAGAAATAGGAAAATGTGCTGGTCACACCAAAAAGTGGCATAGAGTTTGCACAAGCTTGGTGACATAGAGAGCCAAAGGTACGCTGACCAGCTGACTGTTTACATTTTATTTGTTTTATATATTTGATTCTTTCTAACGAGGAAAGTACAGAGAGAAACATTGGCAGTTGCAAATGATCTTAACATGGTTATATACAAGGTTGGAAATTACCTTTTTTTGTCTAGCTGCCAATGAGGCTAAAGATTCCAGCCTCTCAGTAGATCATTGTTTTTTTTGGCTGGCGAGTGAAGCCATTCTAGCAGCCAGTTGCGTATTTAACAAGCATTTGGCTGGTGCGAACATATAACCCTGTTATATAGTTTCAGTTTATTTCCAATGGACATTTATAGCTCGAGGTAATAGTTAAAATGACATGCTACAGTTTAAAATCCATACTGTATACTGGTTCTTGGCAGGTTTTAAGTATAAAGTGGGTTGACATTAGAAAAAATTCATTCAAAGTAGACAATATAAATACTAAAAGTACTCAATTTTCTGAGTTGATCTTGATGAATACACAATGTATAAAAGCTAATAACTCAGCTTCAAATGTGGTGGTGACTCACCTCCCCATCCGAAAAATTTCTCCAATATGTGTTCTGATGAAGCTAGATATGTCTTCATTTTAAGATAAATGAAGAAACAGACAAGATTCTTCCAACTTAATTCCAGCTAGTACCAGGAGAGTTTCACACTCTCCCACTGTGGATTGGTTATGTTAACTTTCAGTTATTTCTCCCACTTCTCCTCTATATAGATTGTGGATGAACCCCTATCCTTCGCAATTCCCTGGTAAACTTTTTAAGCTACTGAATTATAATTAATCAATTACGGTTGTACCATGACTATTTATATTATTCTTTTTACCAAAGGGAGGCAGTGGGTATTTTCTGTGCTTGCCCTGTGCAGAGAGGTCAGTGCATCTCCTTCAGCCGATGAGGAATTAAGCGTCTCGCCGCGCTCCATTATGCACATGGAGACAATGGATTCCTGCCAGCTCAGAAGACACTATTGTGTACATGACCCTGACCTCTGACCTCTCAGTGAAAGGCCAAAATAGCATTCCCCCACATCTATCAATATAGTATCACATGACACCAAGGACACTGAGAAATTAGAAAGATTGTCCTGTAAACTGTGCTCTGTGACCCTTTCTAACATTTCTCCACCGTGACAGGGCTGCTGGCTTTACTTTGTGCTGATCTTAGCACTCAGGGGGCTTAAATGTTTTAGATATACAGCTGCTGCTGGTTTCCAGAGCTACTTACAGTAAATAACTTGGGGGAGTAAGCTTAGCAGCTGTAAGGACTTGGATGGTAATGGCTTCAGTGCTCTGACAGTAATTATTTGACCTCAACATAATCCTGAAAAAGAATAATGGTCTGAAAAGAAATAAAACAAGAAAGAAGTAGCCATTTAGAAGGGCTTATTATGGATGCTGTTCAAGGTGAGAGAGAAGTTGATTATCTAAGACCCTCAGTCTGATGCTACGTTGACAAGTCTACTGTCATATGAAACTACAAGACCTGAGGAATCCATTGATACCATGTAATGATCATGTCAAGAAGGTGGCTTAGTAACCCTCCAAATTTAGCAAATTTTGTGGGAGGGCAAAACTGGCATTGCCACTTTCAAAGGGTCCCATCACTTTTGACCTCAAGATATTTAAATGAATGGTCTCTATGGGTACCCATAAGTCACCTCTTTACAGGTATGCCCAATTTATGCTAATCTCAAGCAGGTTTGGGCAAAAACCATGCATTTTTGCATACAATATTAATGTGTTGATTTCATCTTTTATGTTAGAATATTTCTACTACAGTCTGTGAACTGCAGAAATTGGGTATCACTGGAATGCTGAGGCCATTGCAGAGTCAAGGAGCTCAATTGTATTCAAGTGTGATGATGTTTGTCCTCATAGTAGCCATTCTATTGTAGTGAGACCATATTTATCAATAATTCCAAAAATAGAATTGTTGCAACAATTTATTAGACATAACAGAGCATAGACATGGCCTTCAGATACTGCCATTATAATGTTCTAAGCCCTTATAGACTTTTAATTTTAAAGTTATTTTAATAATTAAAGTTTTTTTATTTATATTTTCATTACAGATATGAATAAAAAAAATACTTTATAGTCTCCTAAATCAATCTTCAGGTTTCCAGATTTCTATTCTATTTCTATTTGGAATCTACTGTCACCCTGCTATCTCCCCCTCAAGATCCCCTGTCCCCCATCCTGGCCCACCCCGAAGAAGATGCAGAATGGTAAGGGGTTAAGCAGGAGAAGGAAGCTCTGATGCAAAGTCTTTAAACATGAGTTTTCCGCAGTAGGTAAAGACATATTTCTACTCCTCTGACTGAGGTGCCAAGGTCATCCCACCACTGGGAGAGGAGAACTAGACATTGTGCCATGGTTCAGCCTAATTAGTGTGTTCAACCAGTCGCTAAATGCTCCATATCAATCTCCTAACATGTACCCGGTGTGTTGCTGATAGTGAGACTGCTTAATATAGAGATAAGCTTCTCGTGTTGACAGCTAGAGCCTCTATCTGTCTTCATTATGCTTCCTGCACTCTTGGATTGGCTGTGATAAATGGCTTCCTCTGTACTCTCTCCTTTTCCTGAACGTACCCCCTCCTTTTTTCTGTTTTCTCTTTCATTTTTATGAACAAATCCCATGGCTTCTATGAGCATCAAACTGAGGTGTCTATATGTTTATGTACTGACAAGTCTGAGACTATGATCAGGGGTCTTTTGATCACCTTGATGACAGATTAAATCAGCCTACTATGTTGGCCAAGTACCATATTCTTCTGGCAGAGACTGGGCAGAGTCTACCTCTCTTAAAATAACACATTTTCTACATAATGTTGCCAAATAAATTCCTATTCTTTAAACCTGAGTCCAAACCACTATTATAAAATGTTTTCATGTTTTAATCTGAAACTGTGTCTAATTTGTCTTTCTGAGTGTAATTTGCACCTTGACACCAAAACGGAAAGCCCATTAGCAGAGCAGTTAGGACACACCAGGGTACGTGTGGTATGCTTGTTCAAAGATCATGTAGCTGTTGTTTCAGCTGTGATGAGAAATTGAAACTATATCTATCTGGTTCTGACTTTGGGCTTTACTGAGGGCACGCACACACTGCTGACAGACGCCGCAATATTCCCCTGGCCAGTGCGACACGGTCGACGAAGCATCTTTCGGATGTCAAGCAAACGAGACTTGCTCAAGTCACGGTTGCACGGATTGAAAAGAGCTGGGGCTGTGGGTGAAGTCCTCACAGAAGTGTAGCAATGAGACACTGCCAATTAGGTATTCCGACAGTTTGACTTGAGCCCATCTCAAAACTGACAAGGGTTAGTGCAGCCTGTTAATGGATATCTGTCCCTAACGCTTGGCAAAGCTGGTCGGTTGTTCAGCTCACTGAGGTCATTAGTGACGTAGGAAGCAGGTTTGACTGCAGGGAGATAGAACCTTTAAACAATTTAGTATAATTACATAATTTAGAAATTAAACTGATTTGAACTCTCTGAACCCCACAACCTTCTGGCATGTTCCACAGCCATGTTTTATTCTATGCTATACAAATAGTTCTATTTGTATGGAATAATAAGTAACACGTGTGGGCCCTTGGAAAAATGTTGTTTATACAGAGTTAATTTCATTTAAACCTTTGTAAAATAAACACTGGTGTGTCACAACACGTATGAGTTGATTACACAGTGAAATGACTCATCTCTGCTCTTGTAACACTTCAACACCTCCATGTCTCGTTCACCAACTGAAACCAAGGGCGTACAGTCTGTCTTTTGTGGACAATGTGTGAGAGGCATACAGTATATTGGCTTATATAAAGATGAAGTTAGAAAGAAGTAAGGAAAGACTGAAGGGAAGGTTAAGAGTGATGATCTCTCTTGCAGCTTCACTTGGCCGCTTTGATGTGTTGCCAGTTCAGGGTCCAGATTGCCAACATGTCAGGTCACAATGGGATTCTGGGCAGCATCAATTAACTGCTTCATAGGAAGAAAGTTTGGGTCAAAGATCCACTCAGGTGCAAAGGGAAGGAGAGGAATAAGTGGTGAGATAAGAAGAAAGTTGGGATAGAAGATTACTTTTAAGACAATCTCTACACTTGGATTGGGGGGTGGGGGGGTAGGAGAGAGGAACAGGACTGACTGGCCCTCTTACTTCTCACATAGTCTTGAAGAATCATAATCAAATCATTTCCTAGTCAGATTGACAGTCATGTAGGCCGCAGAGTGGTATGTGATGTTTTGGGTGCCTCTGGTTCGTGAAGCGCCATTTGTTTTTTCCATGATAAGTAACTCACAGTTGGAGCTATTTTACAGCTCAGTTGGCATGAAACGCGCTTGGTAAAATCAGCAGTAAGACAAAGGATGAACCTTTGATACAAAATCAAAAGATACAAGTGTACTTTGTTAGAGATGTTGAGGCAGAAGTTAACTAACATTCCCAAGGTGCATGTTTGCAAGAAATATCCATCTCCAGACACAGAATTCAGTTAAGGCGGTGCTAATGGTGGGATGCAACAAGAGATTCTGGTGTAGAGAAAAATTAAGACACAATCTGAAGCTAAAATCTATTTACTTTTAAATTCCGGGTCCATTCTGAATGAATTCAGCAACTATGACAGATAGGCTACACTACACAGTCAAAGTAGGTCAGTGTGATATGAAGGTTAGTTTCTTGTTCAGAATGTGTTAACCTTGGTAGAGATATTGGAAGAGCTGAAGTTTTGGTACGTGGTTCTTCGTTAACAGGGAACTCAGAGAGCAAACCTCTGCCAAGGCTTACGGTGCATTCAAAATATCTACCTATTGTTGCTAAAGCCTTCTACTGTGTTTCATGAAAATTGGGCCAATAGTTTTTCCATAACCCTGCTGACAGACAGACAAACCGAATTAAAAACAGAATCGCCTTAGCAGAGTTAATTAAGATTCTGCCGATCACAAACATTGTGCAAAAAACGGAGGAAACTGGTTGTGTTATGCTGATAAATAAAAGTGAAAATGTGGGAAATTACCTCTTGTAACGCTTAATGTGGACTGTTTGGTGCTTCAGTTAATCTCAACCATGCAAACACAATCATGCTCAGGACCATCTCTATTTAACCTTGATATGATAAACTAATTGTGCCTTTAATTGGGTTTTGTGATCAACCAAATACTGTCTCAAACTACTTTGTTGTCCCCTTTCTTTTTCTTCTTTTACACACCCTCTGAGATGTCGAAGGTCATTGTAGTGCTTTACGAATAGCTCTTATTAAAGCCCTGTTCCTGTTCCACAGAGAGGAAAGAAGATGGTACAGTAGAGAATGGAGGAAAGATGAGAGTTTTAGAGTGTCCATGGCCAAAAAGAAAAGCACAATGAGAAAAAAAGAAAAGGGCGGGGAAAGTGTAGTAGTGGAGTGCAGAGGAAATGTATAATGATCAATTGTCCACAGCCAGTGGCAGTCTACAAGCCCCCCTAATCCCAAAAAGACTCTCCCTTCCATTTAATGATGCCAAGGGACAGGGAAGAAGATTGAAAACCCTGTCAAACTCCGCATGACTGGGCTTTATGGTTTTTTGGAGGATTTTCCTGATTCTCTTATGTCAGAACAAGCTGTAATATGGTTCACAGACTCAATATGTTTGGGCTCTTCAGCAGGGTGCGGTTTCTTTGTATGACTACAACTTTTCTCAGTAGGTATGAACACATTTAATTCTGTACAAAATCCGCATTATGTCAAGGAAAGAACTGATATATCAGCTAGTGTGGGGCCACTAGAGAATCAGGGCCATGCATGACAGTATAACAAAGAAAGAACAAAGACTCAAGTAAAGCTTCTCACCACTGTATTTCATTCAGTCAAAAAAAAGAAAAAGGCTACTGAGTCAGATCCTATTGAACATTTTTAACAGTTCATCTGCAGTGTTTTTTCTTTTCTATCCTGCTTCTGAAAATGTATTGGCTTATTTCAAAGAGAGAAAGAAGACAAGAAACTTTGGATTTCAAATTGCAATATAAAGGACTACAGGACGTAATTAATCAGTACTTTAAACCTATATGACACAGAACTGGTATTTTTTTTGCAATCCATACAGCATCCATACAGTTTCAGAGTGCAATTCACTTCGACACTACTGTTAACATAAATATCTGTACATGAGCATTTATTTGATTACATTATTTATGATTAAAAACAAGTTGACAATATTGCTTACTCAGCCAAACATCAAGGAAGTGCAGCAACATAAGACATAGCAGGCAAGCTAATATGACTTACTGCCAAGCTCACTTGGCCTCTGCCTGGTAGTGACCCCACCCCACCAGAGCCCTGAAAACTGCTTTCTCCCCATGGTCTAAAGTTCCTTTGCTAGCGGTGTAAACACCAACACTCTACGTGTGCTCCAATCAGTCCTGAAAGCACAGCTAACTGAGCTAGCTAGGTTTACTTAGCAGCAAGTAAAGCTTTCTGTCCATCAGAAAACCCTTAAATCATACAGAATCAGGGCTGAGGAGCCAGAGGACGTCAGAGGAAAATACTTTCCCTGAAAATTACGATAAAGTGTACCCAATGACATGGTAGTTTGTAAGTCCCATTAAGCCACTTTTCCCTGGAGATCATACCTTACCAATTCCTTCGCTCCAACATAGGAGGTAACTACGCTGTAGCCTAATTTATTTGCTCCATACTAGCTGACAGAAAAGCATTATTTGAAAAGTATGTTTAAATTGAGTTCACAACTAATGTTGCAGGTCCAGAAGTTAACTCACCTATATTATTATTCATAATACGTGTATGTAAAAATAATGTATGTTTTGTTGTTTTTTTAATGGCGTATATCTGAAACTGCACAGGTTTTTAAAAGTTCAGAATCAGGAAGCTCTATGTTATAGGCCATTAAGCTCCCTTAGTGGTAAATTATTAATAAAGAACATCTTCCAAAGTTTGTTTTTTTTACAATAACAACACATTTTCATTTGCAAAATATTTTTGCGCTCATTAAAACTTTTCTTTCGTAGAGTTTCTGAAATATGTTGGCTTTTATTTATCAAGGTTGCAATGTGTTCCCAAGAGTTTGAACTTTTGTCTTTCAAATAAACAATGAAGAATAAAAAAGTATTTCTAAAATACTTCAGAGAAGAACTACATAAGCTCCGAAGATTGCTTGCTGAACTACGAAAATATGAGCCAAATCATAGAGCTAGATCATGTGTGTGATCCGGACCCTAAATGTTTCATGAGGAGAACCCAACTTAAGATTTTTCCTTCAAATCCATATCAGTAGAATCGGATAGAATAAAAAAATAAAAAACATCATCAAGAATATTAATTCATTCCAGAACAACACACAGAGACTTAGAGCATCAGCACTACATAAACAGACGTGTTATTTAATTCAACATCCCCCAGATGTGTGTTTGATTACCCTCATGGAAAAGGTAATGAAATCTGCTTCACATCATCTTTGGATAATCCTAACAAGCAGTGGCCATCTGCCATTGAATAAAAGGTCTTTTTTTATTTCAGGGTTAAGTGTGATTACATTTAAAGATGGACAGCAACGCAGAAATCACGTTATTAAATTAGCCCATTAAAAGGCCACTGCTGGTCAGGTGGCAGACACAGATATCTCACACTGCCTTGGGACAGAGAGAAGACACGAGAGGAGAGCAGGCCATTAGAGAGAGAGGAGGGGACAGGGGAGCCATTAGTTGAAGACTGAGGGGGACACTAATGATCTATACAGACAGCTGTCCTACTAATTAGAGCAGAGTGAGAGGTACAGGTCTCTACATTCACTAGCAATCAGGGCTAAAGTGAAGGACAGTGGAGCTGACTGACGGTGGAAGAGAATCTGGAGTGAAGGACGCTGAGTAGCTGTTGACCGTGTGGCTATGTCTCAATGTTGTGACGTTAAGACTTTCTACCCTGCACTAATGAGAGCAGGACGTTAAGACAGATATCACAATCTGCTGAGTGCATGACTGGAAGAACTCATTCTTTAACAGAACCCACTTACGGCTTTTTAAAAGAAAGCCTTAATAATTATTGGACTGTGCAGCCTGATGATTTTAACAGCAAACAGCAAGGCTGCACAATTGCTGTATCGACAGCAATTATTGTTTACAGCAATAAAGAACATCACATCTACATCAAGCTTAGTGACAAACAGCTCATTACTTACAATTCATTAGTGCCGCTACTCAAGGCTGGAGCTACTTCGCAATTCTTTCTAATATCATAACAGGAAAAACTCTCCATTGCTGTGTACATACAATGTCCTCAGTGGCAACTTCTCATAATTAACGACGCCACAGACTCTTGTATGTCAGTGCAACTGCCGCAAGGACATTAATCCCTATTAGCAGATGCTTTGTTGGCAATGGGAGCAAATCGTTGTGCTGCAGCAAATGGCCATGGAACACAGTGGGCCATAGAAATGTTAAAGAAATAGTTCATCTTAAAACTTTGAGATAGGTCTGCACAATAAATATTGCGATATGAAAAAATAGCATGCAGGGTTGGAACCGTACAGAAAGGTCCAGAGGCTCGCACCGGAAGAAATGTTTCTACATTTTTAAATGTATCACTTTAGTACACCTTAAGACATACATTATGCGGCTCAATCTTTTGCTCTTGAAGATGGTCTGAAAAAAATCACAAATGCAAATCATGGTAAAAAGAGAAAGTGTAAACTGACAGTATGTGCAGTAGCAACACTTACTATTTACATTAACACGGGGCTCTCCAGCTTCATGACATGCTTTCATCCATATGTGCAGCAGGTGACTTAATGGTTAATATTGAGAGGATGAGGACAAGTCAAATGTGTGTGTACTCATCAGTTCCTTGACAGGACAAATGTTTACAGTGACCACATGTACAGACATAATGTCTTACTTGCACACCATGGTAACTTGAAGACACAGAGCTGACTGCCAGTCCTTCTTGGCACTGTAAGTTCAGCATGCATGCTTTCCCCCTGATAAAGTAGCTTCAATGTTTTTTTTAACAGTTAAGTGAAATCTAGCATATCATAGTTATGAGTCATGATGGTCAGAGGAATATTTCATCATTGCATTTTTTTGTATTTCAACCTATAACTTTCGACCTTGAAGCAGAAAGTTCAGTATACCACCAAACAACTTGCATGCTTTTCAAAATCCTTCTCAAAGGCAAGCTATGTGGATGAAAAGGAAAATTGTCTATTTCTGTTGGGACTGGACAGTTTTGAGACATGTGAACTACCAGCAAAGGAAGAAAAGACCTTATGAATGTAAAATTCAGTTGTGGCTGGCTAGGTAGAGCCGCGTTAATAATAAAGAACAGAAGCATGCAGACCATAAGCTCTGCGCAATCAGTGCACAGAGGAAAAGCTGGGTGACAGGGAGTGAAGTGACTCAGACTTGCAAAAACACAAAAATGTCTTCAGGGAGCGAGCGGACACCCTGCTCCTCCACAGTTTAAATTCAGAAAGTCAGATTCTGATTAGATCCGCCTTCAATTTGCACCATTGTCCTTCAACACACCAATGCACCGGTGCCCACACTCTGCTCAACTGGAAGCTTGCTGGATTGGCGCACAAATGCTGTACAGCCACACATTTTTACACATCACGAGAATGAAGAATATAGCTAAATGAATAGTGGGTGGTGCATCTTTAATCTCCATCCGCTGAGTCACATCCTGGCCTCCTGTGTTGTCCCCTCCTGCACTACATCCTCTCCACAAGGTTTGTGCCAACACGTGCACACACATATGAAAAGGTCTTCAATATTCACACAGCGGCAGGATACCATAATAATAGACTCACACTGGCCATTAGTCTCTGAGTAGAGCAGACACAGTAGCTCAGAGACAAAGAGGTGAGTCACGGTTAACACAGCAGTGTGGCAAAGAGTTATTCATTAGACTGTTTCTGAAACTGGTTCACCTAATTGGAATAGAGTTATAATTAATGTTATCAATTATACCTGTGTATCTTGGACTGTTACCACATTCTAAATTCCTGCAAGGCGTCTCTGCTTCTCACCAGGGTTTGCTTTTCCAAAATCTTGTGAATTCCCTTTATTTAGCAGACTCCAGCACTCTTTGTAAGATCTGTTTAAAGCTGCACTAATTGTTATTTGTATGTCAACATCAAATGACTCTGTGTAAAGGGAAAGCGTTACTCAGTGGTTGCCTGCTGATCAAAACATCCCAATCACTTCCTCATGGTTGCAGTATAGGTAATGAACCCTGCCCCTCCAAGTTAGTGGATGGTACATTGCGGCCAAACTAAGTGGAGGTCAATTACATTTTTGATAATTCCTATCATTTTAGTGTTTTAATTAGTTATTTCATTATTTTAAAAAGGGTGTAATGTCATGACTGACAGCTTAAATTTGCTTGGAACCGCAGACTCTACTCTTTATCACTAATCTGCAGGCTCCAAATGTCACCAGAACAAGATGGCGGTACCTGAACTTGGGATATTTTGGCTTCACTGTTGTACAGTAGGAGAAAGTCACAACTTTATACAGTCTATGATCCCAGTGAGCGTATAGTTCTACTACGAGTTAATCTCCATCTAACCAGCAACACAACATGGCTTGAGGTCTCAAAAGTTTAGTGGCATATTTATGAGGTGATCAGTAGCAGTCAATAAGCTCCTCCTCATATCCCACAAGCATACAGCAGCCATGACTTGTAGCCCTCCTCAAAGGCACATTGTTTATGGATGTATTGGTGGGATGTCTATAAGTCTTCCAGTGGGCTAATGGTTTTCTCTGAGGCTCCTATTGGACTGAGTGCATGAGGAGCGGCGAGGGAGACCATTAAGACGGTTTCCGAATGGCGTTATTCACTTCGCAGCTTCCCGCACACACTGGTCGTCAATTAAACTTAAATGGGATTCAACTGATTTGGCAGCTGTGAGGGATCCCCTGAGGGAATAATGTAGTGGGTGGAGTGGTGTTGGTTATTGAGTTGGAAGCGTGATGCTCTACAACCACCAAAGCCAGGAAAGGTTCAACTTATTTTTGCTGAGTCTGCCAAGGTTTTTTTTTATTATTATTTCTAAATTTCATTACAGAAATAATAATGTGTGAAAATGATGAACATCTATTTGCCAACATCTTTTTTTTTGCAATTTAACTTAATTTGATGACAGTGTAGCCACTGACTCCTACTCTGAGTTTGCTTGCTTTGTCAGCACACATTGGCACGAGATGTGACCAAACCACATTCTGCTTGCTGGCAGCTGCACAGGACCACACATTGTTGTCCTCACATGATTCGAATTGTTCTTATTATCCTCACATGATTTTCTCGAACCTGATATAGATCCCTGTCATCGAGTGCATGCAAAGGAAGTTCTTCTTCTTGATATGCAACTGTTACATTTCACAAAAAGGTAACAGTCCCTTACACAAAACACTGAATATGTGAGTTGAACCAATATATTCACTTAGAAATTATCAAAATCTAATCATTAGTAGAGTTTCTCTGTAAAATGGATCATTAAAGTGTTTATAATCTTACATTTATTACAAGTGGCCATTACAGTGTTCCTTCCATTAGGCCACACTTTGACACTTAATTACTGCAGTAAGTAACTGTGTGCGGATTTTACAACATGGTCAATGGATCCATTGACCATGTTGAAAAATAAAGGGTCATTACACAACACAAAAGACAGTATTGCACTTTGCCTGTTGTCAGTGTGTTTACGGTAAGGGCTGTTTCACAAGCTCTACTAAACTAAGGTTGCCTCAAGTCACATGGTTCCACTGCTGGAAAGTCCCCCTGCCAATTCGGTGCATTTCCTTCTGCTCTGTGCAGAATGTGAAAATGAAACATACATACATTGCAAATTAACGTTATTTTTGTCCCAATTATAGTTTCAAACAATTGCTGTCTACCCATTAAAAACTTGAAAGAAGTGACCCCTCTGGTAGTAAAAGCTGAAAACTGATAGACACTAGAACTACAAAATGAGATCTCAGGCAATCTCTACAGACCTTTTGTACTGAAGGAATTTTGGCTAGTCATTGCAGGAAAATCAAGTATTACTAATTTCACTAACAATGGCTTAGTTACATTCAGTTTCATCCAGTCCAACACATCCTGGCTCAGGGACCTACACGACATAAGACTTAAACTAGTACGGTATACGAGTTGGTATAAGATTAAGATTACACTGACACATTACGTTTATATTCTTAACTTACTGTTTTGTCTACTGTTTATACCTCTGTGTATATTTATATGTATTACTTCTCTTTATGCATGTACATTTTCTGCATTCCTTATATTCCCTTTATTAATTTGAAATTACCGTCTACACAAGTCTATATTACTTAATTTAATATTTTATTTATATAGATAATTTAGCCCTGTAATTAAACTTGCAGTATTTTATGACTTAGATTCTCATTTTACTTTTACTTATGCGATTTTCTTTTTTTATACATATTTAATGAGCACTGTTGGAGAGAGCCTGAGATTCAAGAGTTTCATTGCCAATGACTGTTATCATGTGCACAGTAATTACAAGAAGCAAAGAATCCTTGATCAATGTTACTGGATACCCCTTTCCCTTTTCTACTGCAACATGTGAAATCTCTGTCATAAAAAAAAGTATATTGTCAGTTCCAGGAAGGCCCTTATTTATTGGGGGGAGCTCTGCACTGAGAGATGCATTATCATATATAAACACATCAATAAGTTAACATACACTAGAACTGTATTTACCTATAATGTATTCCACCATTTCATTCCATTGAAGGGATTTTCATTGGAAATGAATAGGGTTTGTTTGTTTCACACAGAAATCAAGTCTTCTTCACTAAATCTTACTAAAGATGTACTCAACCTGTAAATAAGCATGGCCGAACAAATGCTGAGTTAAGAAATGTTCCTGTCTAGATGACTTGACTTTATGCTCATTTTCAGGTTCACTTATATTTTGGGTTTCTACTAAAACAAGTTTACATTAGGGGAGTGCCATATCTTAATCAATGCATTCAAAACATACCTAAATTCTAGTTAGAGCTTTCAATAAGCACCGGCTGTCAGCCAAACAGTCGACTACTCACTCAGGTGCAGCCAGCTACTGTATTGGGCTATATTATTTTTAAGTGCATATGTTGTTCCGTGGCCGCAAGCTAACATAAGCGAACAAATAAAGTTATGCGTTAATGCAAATAAGGTAAAAAATATGAAAGTTAAGTAGAAGTACCTCAAAACTGTCCTTACATACAGCACTTGAGTAAATGTACTTAGTTACAATCCACCACTGACATTTGCTGTATTATTTTTATTATTTTCAAATACTTACATTTTGCACTGATTTTCACGACAATTTTGATGTTTGATTTTTATTTTGTTGTAGATTTTTATTTGTACAAACTCAAAAATAATAAAAAAAAACAAACTATTTTCTAAATATTTTCAGTATTTTGTCATATCGTCAAATTCTTGTAGCAGCATTTTCTACCTATATATATATTATATTTCTGACATCACAACCTTACAAAAGTCCTGAAAGCTTGTTTAAAGAAACAGTTTCTGAAAAGGGACATTTCTCTCTGGACTGAACATATTTATACTTTTACATAAATGACATGGCACTGCACCTGCTTTATATCAAAACTCACTTTTTAAAATAAAGGGAACTTTAATTCTTTAGTTCTTTTATTCAGGCCCTTCCTGTCTGGTAAATGCTCTCTCTGTCCCTCTCAACCGCATTTTCAAACTCAGACTTTCTGCTTAAAATTTAAACAAAAACGGAGATAACTTGATGGCATGCTCATGGTTATTATCTCTGATTTTAGAAAGCTCTATCAACAACCCCAGAGAAGAATACCTTATAATGGACCATGTGTGTGAATTCAGTGCAGTGTCCTTTAAAACACATTAATTGATAAATTCCAAATATTGCCATCGCTTTTCTTGTTTTTCACACTGAATTAATGTCAAAAAGACCACAAGAGCAGTAGTACAATGTGGCATTTTGCTGCTATTACAGGAATAGTCAGGTCGGTTTGATTTATACAGCCTAATTACCCTCTGGGGACATAAGACTCTGTACAGCATTCAGCACCCTCAGTCCTTAGAGCCTAGATAATATGTGGAGGATGTTACCTATTTGAGTGGCTTCTTGACAAATCTGGCAGTTGGTTGTCAGACTCATGTCATCATGTGATTATTTAGGGACAGTGAAGCATAGTCATGACCTCTCAGTATCCTGATACATGACAAAAGTGTTCAAAACATGCAATGCATTGTATCAACTTCACAAAAATGATTCACTTGTTCTCATCCTTGGCTGTGTAGTTTAGTGTTTCCACAGTGATGACAGAAAACCTCAAAGCTAATCAGTAGCAAGAGTTTGAGCTGCAGCTCACTGATACATAATGCAGAGACAGTTGGACAGCAGGGGTTCACAGGCGGGAGAGCTGGATACAGATAGAGGTAGAGGACACGATAAAGATATGGATAAAGACAGACCAAAGCAGGAATGACTGTTATGCTGGCCAGAGATGAGGTGTAAACCTGTTTGGCAGCTGCAACATGTTGAGCAAGTACTGCGTGACTTTGAAAACACCATTTGACAAGACAAGCACGTTGCTTTTCATCTCAATGACGACCAAAGATCCAACAAGAGGGGAGAACTTCAAACTAGATATAGTGCATATACATATAACCTAGGACAGTAAGAGAAAGAGACAAAAATAAGGGTGGCATGCAGAGAGAAAACGAAAGAGAATGAGCGAAGCTTGAAAGAGAATTGGAGAGCAGAGGAGGCATGTTGAGCCAAAAAGCTCAAAGAGAAACTGAAAGTGAAGTGAGGTATCTCAATAACTTGTAGACTCTTGATGTGTCTGTGTGAAACAAAAGCAGTCCTCCGTTGAATCCAGTCTGGACTGTAATAAAAAACAAATCAACCACACTCAATACAAGCACAGACAGTGGGGAAAAGACTGCTTTTGGATGAAGGGCCACAACAAAGATAGCTGACAAGAAAAAACTGATGATGGTGGGGAATGTACACAATGAAGGTATTGTGCGAAGGAACTGAGAAACTCAGAGAGTCTATTAAAGAGAGTTTGTAAGTAGGGACAGCAAAAATCCAGTTCTTTCAATAAGAATGTAAAACAGAGCAAGGAGTCTTTATCGCAAGTTTGAACATCTAAAGCTTCTACAAGTGGGAGGAACTAGTTGGCAAGTTTTAACGTTGGCAATTAAGCACATGTTGCCATTATAGCAGTCATATGTTCACAATCATTCATTTTTAGACACATCTTGCAAATGCAACCACTTATCCAACATCATTACTTCTTAAACTGGTAATGGGCATCATATTCCATTTTATCAATGACACACTGGATACATTTAGCTGCCATTATGAGAAAATGACACCCATGATGGAAAACACATTCAGCTGATACTATCCATTAAGGAAAGAGAACAATGAGGAGAGCATCATTCAGCCATCAGTCTGATGACGATTTAGACTCTGGGGGCAACGGACAATATTTAAGTTATTTCTGGTGTAGCCCACAGATATCCAGATATCAAATCCAGCCAAACAAATTGCGTTCTGTGAGCATTTATCTCCTTATGTTGTTTTAATCCAGAAGACAGTTACATATCTTTCTTTATCGGTTCTCTTGTAATGTCAGAGACAGAGATTGAACAGCATTAGAGTGATTAAGTTATTTGGACGATGCTAGACATTCTGGTCCTTGCTCTTGGGAGCAGAGCTGGAGCACACCATGAAGGGGCTGTTTTGGTTACAAAGAGTACGTGTTCAAAAAAGGTTTCAATGTGATTACTACATATTTAATATTTGTTATTGAATTACCAGAAAACATGCTATATCGTGGTATGAACTTATATCAGGATAAAAGATTTTGGTTCACAATGGCGTGGTGCACAGTAATACTGGACCTAAAATGTTTTCTCCAGTATTTGCAGGGTAATCTCTCATACATCACATGATGCAAGCATGCATTGTTTCCAGTGAATCCACCGTGTGTGAATACACAATTGGAATTCCATGCAGGAAAGGCAGACACCATTAATACAGAATGCAAAGACACTGAATTTTGCTCAAAAGTAAACAGAAAAAAATAAGGATATATGATTTGTTATGAGGAAAATTCTAAGCTCCAAACAGCTCATGTATTCATAAAGTCATATAGTCACTACAAGCAACACTTCTATGAACAGAAATGGCTTGGTTTCACTTGTCTGATAACACTACCACAGCATGCTGTGGTTTGCACCAATAACACAATTTTCCAAAAGGTCAAAACATGTATACAAGTATGGAGTACAATTACAGGGCTTCTGGTGTTGTGTAGATGAGTTGTTTCTGGTTCACTGAGCTAATTGAAGGCAGGCCTCATCAGAGAGGCTGCTGGGCAGTACGTCCAATAATTCTGCATCTACTGTGAGAGCTCACAGCTCTGAGCCACTGAGAGGCAGAAGGGCTCTATAACATTAATCTAGTACAAACACAATGCACACGCACACACACGCGCAAAAACAAAATCCACAGGGAAAGAAGGTACAAACATGAAGGGGTAAAGTATGGATGGACATGAGTGCCTCCAAAGAAATATCCTTTTGATGTGAAATGGAAAAGGATGATGAAAAAAGGTCGGAGAGAGAAAGATTTTTTTTTAAGAGTGCGATCTAGTGTTGGTGGAGAAAGTGAGTGGGTGGCAGCCAAGACTGTGTTTGCCTCTCACTGTGTTTTCTGGCCATGAGAGTTAATGCAAGAGTCCAGAAGCAAACAGAGAAATGGATTCGTGACGGCAGGTTGGCACAGCTAAACTCTCTGGGCAGCTCTACTGCTACAAGCACTGGCCTTACTTACAAACACGTGAGAAATGTGACAAAATGGATTTTACATTTGCGGCTCTCAGGTCTAATGTTTACCGACTCCGCCCAAAAACAAACTCATTATAAGATTTGTCGTTGCGGTGACAGAGCAGGTAAATAGGTGCTGTGTAATTGATCGCTTTGTCATCAGTTTATGTAAGGTGTGTTGGCGAACGCTACTCTGCGGTGTGGTGCTGCAGAGCTGTGAATCCTCAGGCTGAAAAAGAGGAACAGCTTTCTCACCCTCCCACTCCTCCTCCTGCACTCCTACCACCATTTGCTGCTGACCTCCAGGGTCAACTGAGCCGAGCCTACATTTCTTTAGCTCCTTCCTCCAGGGACGTCTCTTCCTCCACCTCTTACCTCATGTTTTACTTCTGTACTAGCTAACCAAACAGCCACACATTATTTACTTTTAGATCCTCATTATCAGAGGGTTTTTAGTGACCACAGCTCCCAACAAGATGAAGCCTACTTTAATGCTGAAGCAACTCACAAGCTAGTATTGCAATAAAGTTGACCTCACCCAACTTTTTTCTTCTTCTCCTATTCAGCTTCACCTGGCCTAAAAAATCCCCTTCAACCTGTCCCTTAGAGGCCGTGTTCAGACAGACAGATGAAGTCTGACTTTTTCCCAAATCTAATACCGAACATATTCTGTTACAAAGTCAAAAGTGAAAAAGAAAAGATCAAAACCAATCCTTTCTGACCGGATTTAAAACATATTCGCAGGTGGTTTGAAATGCAATTCAAATCCAATATCTGCAAATGCAACACAGCCCAACCGCTCAGATCACATTTCAAGTGTTTGCTTCTTTTTTCCCTTCACTCCCCACAGGACACATATTTGACATAGCAAGAAGAGCAGATACAAAGATATGGAGCAGAGTGGAAACGTCAAACCAGGATCAGCTGGCCATGCTTTAGTGTCGTCAACCATGCATGTATTCAGCACTGTAACTTTAAAATTACTGCATTGAAATGACCCAAGAGAATAATCTTTGCAGTGTATTTGTGTGTACTGGGTTTTTGAGCATTTTGAACATCTACACATCATTTTACTTGTATTTAGGTATTTTATGTATCTCAAGGAATGTACTTTGCTGCAAATCAAAGAACAAAAGTCCTGATAGAGCAGAAGACAGAAAAAATCTGCAACTTGCTGTCTAAATATGTCTTAATGCTAATATACATGGTGGATCCTTCAGCAAACTGCACATTTAGGAACCTCTCCCTTCAGTAAGGGGCTTGAGGTCCGAGTGGAGTTGGTATATATGTACTGAGACTGAATAAGAGTTTCTTTCTGAGCGCCATAATCGTTTTGGTAATTGTTCCAAAGGACAAGAGAGCGTATGCGGCTTCCTACAGAAAATGCCCTGAACCTTCTGTTTTTGTTTTGGTCTTTTTTTCAGGCAACCAATTATGTTTTAGATGGGGAGAAGGTTGGTCTCCCCGGTGACCAAGAAAATGCAATGTTCTGGCCGTGTTCGTCTATCCAAGCTGTAGGGTATCAGACAGATATTATCACAACTAAGACAGTACCACCAACCTTCTGGAGGAGTAGTTCAAACGGACCCTTGGTTAGTCTAAAATAGGCCAGGAACCAGGCTCCATCTAACAGTAGGTCTTGGACAACGTAATGATATCCACTGTACTGCTGTCTCCCACAGATCCTGTCATGCACACTCATCCTCTCGCTTTACGGCTGTCACATTGAGCAGTAACAAGCTCGTCCATACAGAGTATAAGGGCAAGCATCCTCTGGTTGGTGCTCATGGTGAAAAAGCAACATCTAATAGACATTTGCCCAAATAGATCAGAAAAAGAAAAGGGTAATAGATCATACATTGCCAGTTAGAGTGGAGATATGTTGTCAAGATACTGTTGTTATAGAAACAAAGCCCACGCTTCATAGTTTTGGGATGCTTGGGATGAAGTATTTTCCATCATTCTGCCAGCGGTATCCTGCCAGAGAAAAACACGCCCTTTGCAGTACACAAGACACGCAGAATGTTGTTCAGGCTGCTGAGTACAGAAACAAACTCTCTGTACATAGGAGGGCGCCAACAACCATTGTGTTGCCTAAAAACTTTGCATTGAGTGTGTACACAGTGTCTAAAAAGTGTGCAGGTTTAGTTTTTGTTCTTACTTGCGTCTGTGTTCTGCAGCCGAGTATGTATTGTCTTCACATCTGTGTTGGTTGCCTGGTGATGCTTTATTCTACAATTCATCATCTGTTAAAATGGCTTTGATTCATGTAGCATAATACTGTTGCATCTGTAGTGGTGTCTATTAAGTAGAAGTGTGTATGTGTTACATAAAACAGACGAGTGATGGACATAATTGCTAGTGTTGTAGATTGCCCCTCAGTCAGCATGCACTATTACAGTGACATCTAATGTCATAATGACAATGCCAGTGATAAAGTACTGTCTAAACACTGGCCACTTACAATGCGGACAGTCAATTGCAGAGATCAGATTTCCTGTGCCTGAGCACAGTCCGTCTCTCATCATTCAATCTCCATAGACCTTCAGTGCTCTCGCCCTATCAGGCTACATAGAAGAGTATTACAAGTATTTTTAAGAAGGGGGGATGAGGGGTCTGCCTGCATGCAGTCTCCTGTGCTGGGTGACCCGAGGGGCTGCTTGAGCTGAACAACAGACCAAGGAGCCTCATGAAACACTGAGCTGGCTTACAGCTAAGAGCTGGGGAGAACTGCTACTAACTGGCAACGATACAAATGCATGTACACACACAAGCTTACAACAGCTGAATTGACAGGAACACATGATGCATCTGTTAAAAAACTATGAATCATTATCAAGAGCATGTGGGTGTTTTGCTGGCACAGTGTGTACAGGAAGTCTATTAGAGCTGACATGGGATATCTATAATGAAGGCGTTCAAATAATCACTAAATGTAAACACACTGATTAAGTAGTTACAATGACTGCTGCAGAACTGATGTTTTCATTCAGGACAAAAAGACTTAAAAACAGTTTCTACCCATCAGCCATCAAGGCTTTACATGATGCCCTTTCACACAAGCTATGAGGGACTTGTGCAAATGCAGATGTTTGAATGTGTTCTTTTTTATGTGTTTGTTCTTTTATTCATATAGCGTTTATTTTTACTCTTGCAACGACAGGAATGCACTTAATCTTGTAAATAAGACAATGACAATAAAGATATTCTGATTCTTTGTCACACTTGAAGAAATCAGAGAGGAGAAACTGACACCCCCAAAAAGCTGAGAGCAAAAAGATGCCACTGTGTTAACAGCTTTTTCTGATATAGCACTAGGAGGGGTGACCAACATTAGCAAGGTTCACAGAGTTGGCAAAAACCTAAAAGACACTCTGGATACTCGGATAGTCTGCCAAAATCTATGAAAATATTTCTGAAGCAGCTTTGAAAAAAGCAGAAGAATGGCTTAATGGAAGCCAAAAACCAGTCAGTAATAATGTGATCTGATCAAGGTCAAGTCTGGACATGCTTACATTTCATTTTAATTCATTGCTAAGCTTTTTTTGGAAACCTTAATTCATTCAGCTCTTTATTATACAGTGGTGTGTATTATTTTGTGTATGTGGTCACCATGTTGCTATGAGAACATGTGAGAAAAGGAACTCACCCTGGGTTGCCAGTTTTCATATTGCTTCTGCAGATTGGCCCCAATGGTCTCCAGGGCTTTCTGTGGACTCATCGACAGAGGATCTGGCAAGAAAACACAAAGTGTAAACACACACCAGTCACTTATAGCATAATACATTATATAACTGTTTACATTGATGTTGATCTTATTTGGTAAAATAACGTCATCCAGCCAAACATTTAACATTCAGGCAAAAGACACTTCCATGCCATGATTACAGAGGAAAGTTATAGCTTATGATTTCAGCATCAAAAGGATTTTTTCTTTTTAAATCCAAAGCAAGGTTCAGAAAAACAGCAGCAGCCCCTCTGGTTGAAATATTGATGAGAGTAAATCAATATGGCATGAAGAATAGCAGAATATAGATTGAGGACGGATCAAATTGCGCTCAGCAGGCAGAGACGAATGTATTGGCAGGTTTGCGGGAGATACTGATATGCTTTATGCTGAAAATTAGACCAGCCTTATGATGAATGAGGCCTACTTATAAGGTATTATCATAACAAAAAGACAACAAGAAGATGATGAGTCAAATTATGACTTGTGATTCATTTCATTGTATTACTGAGGAAAATGTATGGCTAATATTTTAACCATTTTACACACACAATATAGAAGTGTCCTCCCATAGTGAAAATAAACATTGCAGTAACAGTAAGGCCTGTGCCTACACATTGTGTGATCAGCCAAACATTTTACAATTTCCTGTTACAATGAAATTGAAAAGATGCCAATATATAAAGGAAGGTTTCACACACACATCATGGCAACTGAAAAGCAGATGTTAGCCCTACTATTCGCATATAACTGTTGCATGGGTCATAAAATAAAGCAGCTGCACCAAGTTTTTAAGTGGTTATGAAAGAGTCTTCTTTAATAGTGATGCCTCTATATGACCAAAGAAAGCAAATAAGACCATAGGCAAAATGCTCTATGTTCAAATTCCTTGTTGGCTTCTTAAACACCATGGTGCATTTAAGGACACCACCTCAGCCTTTACCCCTTAATATTCCTAAACAACATGTCAAATTTTATTTCAGTGTCCTCAGCAGCTGCTGAGAAAGTTTGAGAAACTTTAAGAACTGTGTTTTCTCTTTAATGTGCTTTCCTCACTCCAAACATTCGAGCTGTCTCGGGGGAGTCAAACAATGGTTTTGAGGTTCCCATTCAATGGAGATGTTTCTTTTGTTTTTGTTCTGTGTCATGTTGTGTGGTTCTGGTGGGGGCATGCTGCTTCATCCTTAGTTGACAGAGGCCTTATGAATTGAGCTCCCATGAGAGTGACAGAGAATGTCCCTAAATGCTACAAAGCAGAAGCTAAACTTTCACTGTCAACTTTAAGTTGCCAGTAGTCTTGCATGGCTTGTTACTAATAAACCTTTGAACCTTAGGATTTTCTACTCATCGTTATATTTATTATTTACAGGCTTTTGGGAAAGTCACTACATGTTCTAATTTGGCCTTGCATTATGTTGTTATTCTAAGGATCAGGATTACTGTTTAGAAACTTGAAGGTGAGTGGTGCTATAAATGTGCGATTTTAGCCTATTTTTCAACACACCACAAATAGTTGTATACAAATGGATAGAAGAGTGTGTCTGTGTTCCAAGGTAATACACACTTTTCTCAACCTTGATCACAACAACAATGCTATATTTAGCTGATATAAAGTTTACCATTTTGGTTTAGAATGTTAGCATTCTACCACTTCCTAGTTGCAGAAACAGAAAGCGTGTTGACCTGATGATGGCGCTTGAGAATAAAGTCAGGAGATGTTGGGTGATGTGCAACATAGGGTTGAGAATGCTATGGTATCTCATAGATTTCTTACTAACTGATAGATCATGATGCAGGGCTTCATTTGTACTACAGTTGCTTGAGAGTTTGCAGTTGGATATTTTGATATTTTAAGTCCTTTTCCTTTTTGTATTCAAGATGGCGTGTGTCTGTGTGGACTCACCTATCCAGCACTCCAGTCGGGCGCAGGGCGAGGTCTTGACCACATCAGGAGGGTCCACTCCCACGTTGAGGCACAACACCAGCGCTACACTCACAGTCTTCATCTGGGGGAAAAGACACAGAACTCAACATTACCCTCACATCACATATCAATGCTCAAATCAATACTAGTGGACTAATACTAATACTTAAAAAAACACATTTAATCTCTACTCAGTCAAGAAACTGGATTTAGAACACACTTGCTTATATTCAATAAACTACATTCTGCTGCTGTTGCTGGCCACTGAAGCTCCAGTAGAGCGCTGAAGGTTAAGTGTCTCGCCCAGAGGACACTCAACAACAGTTACTGAGAAAGGAGTCGTCTCTTTCCCTCCATTGTTTTCCTGGTCCAGGGATTCCTTTATGTCTCATACTGAAACTAGTGTCACTCCATCAAGGAACCTAACCTGCAGTCAAAGGTTTGTCACTTTGCAGGCCAGGCTGCAAGCATTAATATACGTGCATATTAAATGAAAAAAGGTCTAGATCACACCCTCTTAGGATAAATAAATGTCAGAACAAGAGAGCAGGATCATAACAGACTGAAACCACACAAGCAATGGCCCATGTCACACAATACCACTGGGGCAGGAAGTGAAAGTGGGGAAAGAGAAACAAGCCATCTGAAACTAGAACAACCATTGATCCAAAGGTTATGTGGCAAGTCCTGACACACATAAACAGCTCTGACCAGTCAACCCAAATCTCCTACAGTGTAAACTACACAAGTGTGAGCATCACCCCATCTTCACTAGCAGCACCTCAGAAACACTTTATGCATCACAGCAGAGGTCAGCCTTGTAACACCTCATTGCCCAACCAGTAGCCCAAATGAGTAACAACACTGAGAAAATGTGGCAACCTCAAAGCACTGCATCAGCGAAGACAGACTGCTAAGTTGCCTTAAGTCTGCTGCTAAAGATTACATTTGAAGACACTTCAGAAAGTCTGCTTTAAGACCAACTTTAGCTCTCAGTGAAAACAACAGCCCTATCACTCATTTGAATGAGGCCAGTCAGGTGACACAGCAGGGGTGTACACACAAGGGATCCATTAAAAAATGCAGGTCGATCCTGCATAGAAGTAGAAGATGGCTCAACTTTTGCCACAGAGCGACGTCATCCAGCATGGACCTTCGATGGTCAATCATATTTGTTGATTGTTTGTATATTTCCACTGTTTACCTTTTAACAGTTGCAAAGAAAGACTAAAAATAATTGCTGCAGTTCTCAAGTGCTTTACATCCTGCCCTAGCAGTATTAACAAATGTGCATTGATTTCGCATCTAGCTTTCAAACTCATTGATCTTGAGACTTGAGACTTCCTGGACCATAGTTTGTGTCGGTCAAGCACCTGAAGCAACACATTCCCACCGATGAAGCCCATGGCTTTGTTTTAAGTTTGTGCCATTTTCCATCTATATGCCAGTAACCCAACAGTCTTCATTTAACACTAACCCTGTTATTCGATTTGATATTCAAAACTCTAAAGGGTTATTAAAATAGGTGCACATTCCTTGGAGAATTCTCAATTAGGAAATGTTCTTTTTTTTCTCCCCACTTAGAATTCATTGAATCAGTGTACTGACTGAAGAGACACATTATAGTTTCATTATGTAATGATGAAAGCATTTATCTAGTATAGTTCTCCTTACAGCCACCAAGTTCAGTGCTTTTTGAGTTAACTGAAATTAAAAAAACATTATGAACTTGATTGATACGCTACAGATTTATATATTTCTGCTTAAAGTCAATGCTATCTTCTCCTTGTCAAATCTATAATTTCCAATCATCTGAGGCTTTATGAAATATTTCACAGCGTGTCATTAATATATCTTAGAATAAGTTTGTAATTTTAACCAAGCTATGTGTCTTTTAACTGCATAAAATGTGCATAACTGACAACATATCTTAGCCAGTATAGTGTGTTATCTTTTGGGTTTTGCTTTTTAGTTAACTTACATGAAAAAGGAGGGTCACTGCATAACTGGTCAAATACTTTCTTATCTCTCCTGCTGATACTGGTCATAGACTCAACAGAACAACTGTTTGTTGATGGCAGTGCTGGATGATCCGAGCTGCCCAGTCATTGATTCATCATCAAGTCACTTCGTGAATCAAAGGCTGACAGCATTCACTCTGGGACAGATGGGCGCATGAACTTCAAAAGACACTGTATGTCCCATTGGCTCCAATTAACCATGGGTCAGTTACATGCAGGGTTTCCCAAACTACCAAAATTCTTTCTTGCAGCACCATGGTTACACTTTTGCTGAAATAAGTTCAAATCAATGATCTGGAATTCTAGAAAGGCTTCAGACTATAATTCTAATTGCTACAAAAGTTACACAAATTTTGAGGAGTTTCTGTAAAGTGGAGCTGAACACAGGTATTACTTCTCAGTGTTGTGTTCACTTGTTGCAGACACATATGAACAGCAATACAAACTTTTGCAGTAATTGTATAAAATATTACACTCCACAACAGCCTGTGCATTGTTTCTACATATCAACAGTGGGGAACATATATCATTTCAAAAGGTACCCACTTTATTACTCCCTGTGTGCTGAAAGACTCAGGGATACGTTCAATATCATGACAACAAGATTAGTCTACAGCAATGCTAGCAACTATGAGATACCTGAGGCACACCGATGCTTTGATCTAAATGCTAACGTCTACATCTATATTTACAGTCTATGGTCAGCATGCAAACACGCTCATAATGACAATGCATACATGTTGATCTTAAGTAGGTATAATAATGCTACTATTTACATTGGCAAGGAATCACCAAAGTCAATAAGAGTCATCCTCGGAGAATCATGACTACTTAAATCCATAGAGTGGACATTTAAGGTATTTCAAAGCATAACTGAAACGTTTGACCAATTGATGGCCCAAGTCAGGGGATCATCAAAGTTGGCCGGAATCATCCTCTGGGGGAATAAATGTCTCTAAAAATTTCAATGGCAATTCATCCAATAGTTTTCAAGACTTCTTAACCAAAATTACGGGCCCACAAAGGACAAATATTACCACCCCAGGAGCTAAAATGACTGAAAATTCAAATGGACACATTCTCTTTCAAAAGCCATGTTTGGATCATCTCATACTGGGGTTCAGAAACGACAACAGCTCCATAAACAAACACTGAACACATACAATTCTGCCATATAGGTCAATAACAGAGCCAAGTGACCTTTCACAGGTAGTGTTGGATACTGTCTCTCTGTGTAGTGTAGACCTATAGAGTACATGTGTGTACAGTGGGTTACATGACATCCCATAGCTGAGCGAGGCCAGGAGGGCTGTTATTGTGAAGGTAATTAAACGCACAGAGTAAAAGGTCAGTGTGCTAGTAGGACTCAGCAGGACAAGACCAGACAGGCACATATAGGCACATTGCATTACATCTCTTCGCTTCATTCTTCATTTTCACATGGCCTCCTCACCCTTCGCCCTTTTCCCGCCTGAATGTTGTACATCATGAATCCATCCCTAATCAATGGTGTAACCAAGCAAGTTAGTTGCTTGATTATTACCTGACGATGGCACCAGAGGAAAAGTCAGGGGATCACCAAAGTAATTACAATTCATCCTGAGAGGGGCATGGATGTCTACAGCAAATTTCATGGCATCTATCCAACAGGTTGAGATGCATCATTTAAAAAAAAGTGGTGGACTGACTGACCAACACAACAAAATATACATAACACAAATAGCTAATAACACAAAGGTCTGGGATCCCTGCATTAGAAGCAAAGCAGATTAGCCATAGATGTTTAGCCAAAAATAGTCCAGGAAGTCGAACTTCTCAAAGATGATATTTATTGTAGAAGTGGAATAAAGTAACCAGCCAGGGTCAACGCAAAACATTCAACTGGCCTAGTGAGCAACATTGATATGTTATATGGTCAAATAAGTCATTCAAGCCTCACATCTAGGGATGAGTGTCAGCCCTTTCAACTCTGAGGCCATGGTTCTCTAGGTTGGGAGAGAGTTTCTGCCCCAAGCAAAGAAGACCTAGTATCTCAGGGTCTTGTTTAAGAGTGAGAGGAGCATTAAGCATGACATGACAGGCGGTCTGGTGAAGCATCAGTAATAATGCAGGTGCTTTATTGGGCTATTGTAGTGAGGAGGGAGCAGAGCCATCAGTCCATCTATATTCAAAACCTCACCTATGGTCAAGAGCTTTGGGTAATGACCGAGAGAATGGGATTGCAGACACATGCAGCCGACATGAGTTTCCTTCGTAGGATGGCTGGGCTCAGGCTTAGAGATAGGGCAAGGAGCTCACATATAAAGGGAGCTTGGGAGGAGAGCTGCTTCTCCTTTGCATCAAAAGGAGCCAGTTGGCTTGCTTCTGGCAACAGGTAAGGAGGCCTCCTGGATGCCTCCTGCTAGAGTTACTCCGGCCCTGTCCAAATAAGAGTCCTGGGGTCCGCCCAGTAAAATTCTGGAGGTATTATAGTACTATACACGTCATCAGCGCAGGGAATGCTTCATGGTCCCCAAGGAAAAGCTGGAAGACGTGGATGAAAATGGCAAAACCAGAGGATGCCTCACACATATATTAATCCTTTGCCAGCTCAAGTGTCTCATGAACACTAGAAAGGTTAAAACGCAACCGTGGAGTCCCCAGTCACCACATCTAAAACTCTTGAGGTTTCATGGGACCTACTGTAAAGATTTTCTCTTCCTGCATTTTTCAAAGAACTGGAAGCTTTTTTTCAAGGCTAATATAACGTCCCCTGACACACAGCTCAGGACCTCCGTAACAGAAAATTCAATGAAGATTCAAGCTTTTATTTATTTATTTCTATGTAATCCTAACTTCTACGTTTCTCCATCCCATCATGTCAAAGAAAGATGCTATACAGTTAGATACACTGACTACAAACTAATGCTAAGAATTTATTCCATGTTAGCTCAAAGCAAAAGTGTGATCTCCTTACATAATACACAAGTGTATCTGTTATTTCAATAAATACACAACTGTGTCTGTTCTCTATAAGCTCTGCAGGGGCTGCAAAGAATCTACACCAATATCCTGGGAAAAGACATTTATATCTAAAAGATACTACAAAAACACAGACTCAAGTGGGAAGAGCCAGGGCAGGTTTGCCCTTTAAAATACAACAGCTAAAATGACAGCACACTTTGGGGACGCATAAATGCAAAGACCAGAGAGAGAGATGTTACTATTATGGCAGGTAAAATGTCAAAGAAAATTGTTGACTCTCTGGAGGAGATGGTAAGCTATCATTTCATTTTTATGTCAACAAATGAACATTTTTTACTCAAAATACTTGTCACCTGGGCTACGGTGAGACAAGAGACTACATTCACCACTGTGGTGTCGAGCATGATTACAATTAAGTGGCTCAAGATGGTGCGACAATTAACATAGTAATATAAACAGCCCTGATTAAATTATTTGTTTCCGTCCAGCATGCAACCAAGCAATTTATAATGCATTTGATATTCATTTGCATGAGAATAATACAGATGAATGAGGGACAATGTTTTTCTGTTCCAGCTCATCATCGTGGTGCGACATGGCATTCGAGTGTGACAGCACACAGATGTGGTCCACTTTATTCTCATTGATTTATCTGCTTGTTTATTCCACATATTACCTCACACACACTGGAAACAAAAACAGTGAAAACAAAAACAAGTAGTTCATTTATCAACCAGGTTTGGAAAGTGCCGGCTGGCTGCGAGGTGGTGAATAACAATATGCACGGTTTACAGCAATGCATTAGTTGCGACCCAAGGGAAGTGTCAGACTTTAGGCCTTGTTCATATGGCTGTGTGTAGTTCTCATAAAGGTCAATAAACTGAGACTACAGACCAATGTAGAAACCAAATATCAGGTGCACGTACTGGCTTCTTCTAGGACTTTTCAACCGGCCTTCATCAAGAGATAGATCAAGAGATCATTATCATGTGACCCAAGTATGACTTATGACAATTGAGTTGTTAAACCAATTGAAGACAATGAGATGTAGTTGAAAAAGCTAATAAGTTGACCTTTAGTAAAGTTCAGGGTGAACCTTATTGTTCAAATTTAGACTTGACCTAAGGCTCCGTACTTACAAATTCAGCATATTCTCATGAAGAGATTCATATTAGCCGTGTTTCTATTCATGTCGAAGCATATTTGAATGGGGACGTTTCCATTGAATAAACAAAGCTGCATTAACCTACTTTCGTCAGAAGATGGCATTGTATGGTGTTGCTGTAGGCCAATTCGTCAGTAAACAGTACAATAAGTAAAAATTGTGCAAGAGAGTAAAAACAACAACAAAAAAAGTCACATTCTTCAAAAGAAGAATTTTTTTTTCCGTTTTGCTCAGCAGAGCGGAAACAGCTGCTCAGCCATGAGTTAAATGACTGCTATGTCAGAACTTATTTGGAAAAATAATTTCCATCTCCCGTTTAGCTCATTAACTATTTTTCGAAAAAGGCAAAACCACATCAAGCGAATGTAAAAGCTTTTATGTACATTTTTGACGTTTCCATCAAGCTTTTCTCATGAGAATCTTCGATATGTGCATAGAAATGTGTTGATAGAAAGACAACTAGTATTTCTCATCAAAATGTTTGCAGCACGGTCTGCTTCCGCAGCAAACGCTTGTGGATTCAATGAGCCTCACCGTATTCATGTGTGATTACGTTAGTCCCCATAGTAGCATTTCATTGTAGTGTGAACATGTTTTGAAATTGACCTCACTGTATAAAATAACCTCTATCACAGCCTCATGAAACTTTAAAACTACAAGCTTGAGACCTCGAGCATTCACAGGATGGATGGCTTTCCGAGTGACAATTTCTATCAATTCTTGAGTGGTAAAAAATAAAACTGCCTGTCCAGTTTAAAATACACTACCAAATCTCTGTTACTTATAGTAACAACCCAAAAATGCTGCAACAACATATGAGACATGAGTCAGCATGAGAATGGCCTCCATATACTCATATGACAATATTCTTAGCCTTTTTACAGTTTAGCAATTTTAATTAAGTCAATAATGATTTATTAATACGGATATAAAATACAGATTTATGGCACTACTATTGACCTGCTATCCAACCATGAAGAACCCCACCCAATTTCTCTTAAAATAGAATGAATGTGGTGGTGGTAATGTTGTGATACAGAACTAAGGTTAGACAACTAAACCACTTGCTTAAGGTTATTAAAAAATAACTACTGGACTAGTTATGATGTTACTCCTGGATGCAGTTGACTGACAGTACGACATGAGTGAAAAACAGGACATGAATACTGCTCTCCTGGGTCAAAGCCTTGGGTTTGGGCCATCTCCCTCCTTTCCTGCCCACCCTTAATTCATCCATGGTCTGTATGCAACAGAAATGGACATTTAGCTGGTTACCTATGAAATTTAGTGCATTACTTTTCGTAGGAGTTACAAGATTATGAGAACAGACTGACACATCCCAGTGTGAATGTTGTAAAACAGTTGACATGTTCTTTATTCTTCTGCCAACTCTTTGAACTGTTACACTTACTGGAAGTCGTGTCTTGCCATTGCCCACTAACTAATTAGCACACCATTTCACAAATCCCAAGGAACTGAATATAACTGTGGAAACAGATATTTTTGTTAGATCAATAAAATTAATTGAACTAAACAAAGTCTGCTTATGAGAGCTTTTATTTCAGTTCTGCTGTTTAACCACTGCCCCTTATTCAAGCTATATACATCATATTTAGATCAAATCTACGTACCAAACGTAAGAAATGTAAGAAAAACAGAAAATACAGTTTAATTCCTCTGCTGTTAAGCCAGGGAAGAGGGACAAGCTTTGAATGATGTAGGTTAAGTTGCAACAGACTATACATTTAATCAATTTATTTATCATATATTCTGACTGACATCATCATTTTATCTGCTAGACAACTAAATGTGATGCTACCAAAAAAAACAGCACATGTCAGCTAACTTAAATTCTGGTTGATAGATTAATCAACAATTAAATAAGCAAATGCAGCAGTTTAAAAATCATGCAGAACAACAGTAACAAAATACAGAAAAATGTTAAAGATGCTGACAAGAAGAGTGAGTGAAAGCTGAGTAGGGTAGAAGGAAATCAAAATTGTTCATTTCACTGTTAGCGTTAATCAGAAAGGAATGCCTAAACAGAACTAGAATTTAAGACAGGTATGTTGGACCACATGGATTTCCAATAATCAATTCATCTGTGTGAGGAGAAAGAGGGTAAAGGGGGAGGCGCGAAAAAAGCATCAGAAGAATCAAGAAGCATGAGCTTTCACAACACTTGGCTTTTTCATTTACAAAGTCTGCCCCACTTCTGTGATAAAAAGATGGAACTGAAGAGGGAATAAGACAGACGGGGGACAAGGAGAAGACATGTATGTGTGTGCAAGTACGTGTGTGTGCATGTCTAACTGTTTGGGCCTGTTCATCTAATTGGTCACCAGCCTCCTCTCATTAATAACTGCACGAGACTCCAGGGGACTTTCCAGCCTTTTCCCTCTGTGCCCTTTTAAGACTCCCATAATGCCCCCAGCCCCGCTCGCTGCGTCGATCAATGGCCCCTGATTATTCCATTTGTTAGGCCGCAATAAATGAAGGTTATTAAAATGGTGGAGAGCATCGATCTCCTCCAGGCGTACAATAGCTAGTTGGCAGCAACAGGTCAGATATTGGACGCCTCAGCTGAAAGCCCAGAAAGGACTACTCATGAGATACAGAGTGCTTTTTGCATATTTAAAATGATTTTTGCCAAAGAAGATGAATGCAAGTTCAGTTTTATTCAGGGTTCAGTATGAAACAAATGGTCATACTGAAAGTCAGTCCTAGGAGCACGCCAGCCTCCATCACACTTCCTCCCCAATCTTTCTCCCTCCTGTCAAAGGCAATAATAGGCTTGTACAAAGGCAAGAAGTAGTTGTGTGACGAATGCAAAGGACAGCAGAGGTGGGAATTGATAAGATGTTATTGATACCAAGGCCAACTGTCAGAAAAACATGCCCAAATTTCCCAAAATTAAGTTATTGTGTTATATTGTGTTAAATAATCAAGATCTCACCATTGACCAAAATGACTACAGTCATGATTTTTACCATAATGGTCAAACAAAGCCTTGCATCCTTCCAGTGCCGGGAAAGGAATATTGGTGTGCAAGTAGAAACACAAGGCATTGTCTACAAGTGTAGACATGCTGTATACTTAGCATCTGATATCTGTCTGCACAAGCAGTTTAACCTCTATTTATACAAGGAGGGACAACTACTTTTCAGGCAACACCTCACTCATTTCTCACACTGAAATTCAGAATGACATCATCTACAAAACTTTGGAAAACAAGCAAAACTTTCACAGTGATTGTTCTGTCAAAGACATTTAATATCCTCTTAAACATTTTCCCTAGTTCAAGACAACTTTATAGTTTTGTTATGAGATCTAAAAGCGATGCACGATGGGAAGAAATAAAGTGATGGTGAAGTGATGTTTCCCTTAGCGATGAAAAACATAGAACAGTATTTAACTTTAAACAAAGAATTTAACTAGGACAATGTACACAGTCTACTGAAAATATACTGTGATAAAAGTAAAGGAGTGGTACAAAGTTTGACCATTTCAGGCACCTCCTATACACTAGAGAAAAGACTTTTCTATATGACTCTGCTCACACACCAAACTCTTCACATCATTTCTACTTGAAGACAAAGTTACCGTACATTAATCTTCATTCCCAATAAAAACCATCAGCATCATCCTTCCACTCATTCCGCTCATATAAAGAGGAAATTAAAGAGGATACAAACTGAGTCATTTCCCTGCAACTAATGGCCTCCATAAAACCACACGTACTTCAAGGATTTCCAGGATAAGATATTTGAAAAGCACATGAGTGCACCGAGTCCCCTGTTGTCACAGAGGGAGGTCAGAGGTCAGGTCAAGATCAGTGCCAGAACTGCATCTTTCTTCAGTATTCTCAACAACTTGATAAGGGTAGGAGCTTCCTGACAAGTGGTCTTTTATCTGAAGCTTTTAGTTTGTGTGCGGTTGCAATATTCAAACACTGAAACACCAGCATGTAATAATTTCTAGTGCCATGGAAATACATTTTGTTTTTGTTCCTCTATGGCTGAAAGTCTATAGGCTGCCTAATGAACTGTGTACATTGATTAAATTCAACTAATGGTGAAGACAATAAAGCTGCACAGGCCACCTGTCTCATTTCCTCATTATTACAATGGGCTTGGATATTGACGACCTATTGATTTCATTATTCCGAAGTTGAAAAACCCAGCAGGCAATTCATGTGTGAAAACCACCAGGAAGAGAAGCTGGAATTAATCTTGTATGTGTGTTTGTTTTGTCATCGGTTATCCAGAGTGGTGTAAGTTACAGTCAACCATCGCAGTACAAACACACAAATCATAAGTCAATCAACTTAGGACTGGGCAATATGGTCAAAATCCTCTATCTCGATAGAGGTCATTTTATATTTCTAACAACATGTAGCATGATATAGCATGTTTTCTCAAACTTCAGTTATCTATATGAAATAACAACATGGTAAAACCTATTGTTGTACCTTGTGTGACTTTAATTCTTGTTGGATGATAAATTGTTAGAGATACAATATAAAATAAACAAGATTATTGTCATTTTAAGAATATTTTAGCCAACAGGTATAATGATTACAAATCAAACCTTTTAACTGAGGAATGAATGGCAATTCATTGTGCCTATAACCCTTGGTTGAATAGAGAGCGCCATCTAATGACCTCAGAAAATAAAAACTGTTTATGACTCATAACATACATGCACACAAATACAGGAATTCAATTAAGAAAATAGTTTTATGTAACTACACTGGGGTATTGAAATAAGCAAAATGGTTTAGTGTGTGCATGAAGGAGTTTAACAATGAAGGAATGAAATGATGCATGAATGAATGGCTGAATGCACAATGCTGGAGGAAAACTCCTACTTTATTTTAACCAACACTTCCGTCCACCATTGTTTATCTGAGGTAGAAAATGTAATTATGCATCACAATGTATGATTTACTCACAAAGACATTCAAGTGAAAAATAATTAATTGTTACATTGAATTATTGTCCTGGCCTAAGCCAAATTATAACCAATATTTAAATAGCTTTTCAATTACAGTCATCCTAAAAAGAATTCAAAATTGAACTGCCTTGAGCTATTTGAGAGTCCAAGAGGAAGTTCACATGAAATGCCCTGATAAGTACAACTTTAAAATCCCAGTAAAGAGCACGGTTATAGAAAACACCCGCAGGCCTTTTTCACAGAGCTGCAAACAGCTTTGACAATCAAACATTCTGCTGTAACTAAGTGTTTCAACAACAATGTACTGTCACTGAGTTAATTACAACAGCGCTGTGGGCATCAGGGAAGACAACAACTAGGCCACTGATAGAAACACTAAAACATTGTGAAAGAATATCATGGAGAACAGTGCATTGTTAAAGCGTTGTGTTTGTATTTTCGATGGTGAGAAAAAAGGAATACAGCACTCCACTGCTAATAAGAATGTATGTAGATACAACAGTGTCCCAGTTTTGAGTCTCATCCTGGTTTTGATCATATTTAAGATATGACATTTACATGAAGACAAGAGAGACCTGGTTTTTCATCTTTCTATATATCCTGATTTGTTTTGCATTAGTATATTGTCAGATGTAGGGCGCAGATTTACACAGGTTTTGTCAGAACATTGAATAGATTTGCTTTTGTCATGTAATCACCAGGGAGACAATATTAACATTGAATTGTGTTAAATATTAATCATCCGCATAACTAATGTCAGCTTTCATCATATTGTTGATCATTACATTCTAGTTCCACCAACTAGTGACATAAGTCTGTAGTAAGTGCTTTATACAGAAACAAGTGAAATAACTATGGGATATGAGATTTTTCAGATAGATGCTGACACTGATTTTAGAGGGGGAAAATCAACTGATAACTGATATTGTGACTGATATAGTATTTTTGAGCTGAAATCACAATAGAACTTTTTATGAGGTTTATGCACTGATTTTTCACCACTGTGCAGAAAATAAGTGATGTTTTATTGTGGGTCTGAAGCATACGATGGTGGGAGCTGATTTAACATTTAGAGGAAGGCAGTTGGGAGACATGGGCACAGACACAGAAAAAGCACCGTCACCTTTACACTGAAAAAAAACTATCTGCGCTGAAAAGCAGCAGCTTATCATATGACCTCAGTGCTCATGGAGGACAGTGGGGTTGTAAAAGGACACGGAGATATGCTGGAGGTAGCCGTTAAAAGTTTTAAAAATGAAGAACAAAACCTTTGAGTGCACTCTAAATTTCCCTGGTAACCAGTGTAATGAAGTTAAAGTTGGAGAATATGTTTCTAAAATGTATTTTTTGGGGGTCTGTTAGAAGATTTACGGACACATTTTGCACCAGCTTAAGTCGTGGCAAAGTAGTCTGACTGACTGTGAAATATAGTGTATTGCAATCATCAAGGTGAGAACAAATGAAAGCATTGATTATTGTCTTAAAGAAAAGTGCTTGACCTTATTAACCTTTAGTTGACCTTGCATAAAATTTTAATATGGTGAAAAAAAAAATAATACTTTAACCACAATTATATGCATATTAAATTTAAGATTGGGTTTAGATAAAATGCCAGGATTCTAAGTGTAATTATGGTTTCTGTTTCACAATATATGTTAAAAAGAAAAAAGTAAAGTAGTCTTTCAATCACCCTCCACTGTGCTCTTGTATGTCCCCCTGTCTCCACAGAATTTCCACAAAGACAAATCTTTTCCACTTCCTAATGTCAAGAAAAAAAATCAATTCTGATGCTCCTTCACACTCAACAAGCTGAACAAGCAGAACAGCTCCCATACACATATAGTCCTAAAAATAAGCCTTGATGACGTCATTTTTATGTCCAACCTAATATCAGGCCAGGACAAATGGGCATCAGAGGGAGACCGGATGCTGGCAGTGTTTATAAAGAGGCTACAGGGTTGGATTAGGAAGGGGTGGACATACTGTTTGCATCGAGTTTGCGTCAAATCACTCTGACGTCACACAGTTTACAGCTCCACAGGGCTTTGGGAAGCATAACAGAAAAGGAGAAAAAGTTTCTGTAAGGTAGGTCAACTTACATCCAGCTCTGAGGCAGCTCTGTTATTCATAATAATGTTAAAACCCATGGGGCCACATGCAGAAAACTCATGGCTAGAACTGCATATTTCATGTCTTTGTGCAAAAATATATGAATTATTTTCATCAGATTTATAAAGCCTGATTCTTCTTACATTTTGGCATTTTTGGTGAGCTGTAGACAGCTTTGTTTTGCCCTACCGGTGCGCGTACCCACAGGGCCGAGACATAGCGTGGAAGCTATGGAAAGCTCTAAAAAATCTCATATCTCTACTTTGTGGGCTATCAGGCTGAAAACAAGTGTAACACCTGCGGATCAATAATGGTGACAGCCTGTGCTGCAATCATCTTATCTCATCAGGTCGAGGTTCATGTTCGCTTGCTCTCAAAATACAAGCGTCATGTTCTAAGGCCTTTGGAAATAGGCCTAAAACAAATGATCTAAAATCTGTTGATGTTGCATTTGTGTCATTTAGTTTCTTGGCGTGCTGTAAAATCATGGCATATTCCAGTCGTTTACTTCCTGTCAAGCTTCTTCTTTAATTCCACACTGTGGCCTTAATAAAGGAAACATGATCATTAGAACAATACCTCTGATCTGTATTCTTTTTACTGAAAGTAACATCACTGTTTGAAACAATACTCCATGCTTTCTTGAGATTTTAAAACAAAAATTATGTCATTTTTTATTCCTCAAAGGAGCCAGCTGTCATCTGCAGTTGGCCCTGACCTTCAGCTCTACTTTACACTGAGCTATTCAGACAGCATATCTGAAAACTCTTATCATGATTCCACTTGGCAGGTGCAGCAAACACACAAAATCATGTTGCAGCTGTACGCAGTTGCAACTACACACACTAACATACACAACTGAAGAGCTTTCATCGGCCCAACAGGGGAATAAACGCGCCATTTTGACCAATGGGCCTTGTAATTGTACAGCGTCCCCTCTTTTCTCCTATCTTCATCCAGAGACAACTCCGAGCGAGTGTGTGTGTCTAAGTGCAAGACCTCTGATTTCCCACAGTGCATCACATCACTTACAGCCCACTCGTAAGCCTAACACTGCTCACTGGGATTAACTGTTCGTATACCACCGCGCTCGATATCCTAACCGCCAAAGATACTGCCCATCACCTTAAATCATCCAGAGTTGTTATGTGATCACCCATGAGAAAAGAAAATGTACAAAGCCACAGAATAACATCCTGGGCCCTGTATTTGTGGCGACGTAACAACAACATCAATCTGCTGCCAATCAGATCATTTTCTCAAATGCACAGCAGTGACACCATAATATTCAGCTCACTACTCAGGTGTCTCAACCAATAATCAATATTCCACTGCACTCAAACCTTTCCACACATACATGAACCAAAATAGAAAGTGAACTTGGGAGACGGCAACATGTGCTTGCCTGATTAAAATAGAGCTCACTGTATGCCACGAGGTTCTGATTCCTCACATTATGAGGACTCCATCTCCTCTGAGACCCATGCAGAGGCATTTTTGTCTGGTTTCGTAGAAGAACGGTTGGTCTTCAGGATTAGATAAAGGGTCAACAGTACAGAATGTAGAAGCCACATAGAAGTCATGTACAACATGTAAATTCCCACACTTGAGTATGCCCTATAAGTTGTTACAGTAGTTTTTAGGTTGATACCATTTGTTACACAGATTTGGTGCTAAAATTTACACATTTTCATTGCTCAAGAATTGATAAAAATGTTCACAAATCCTTCCAAAATGCCCCATCCAAAATATCATATTAGGACACCAGAAACAAGAGTCTAAGATTCCCTGTCTTACCCAATCTATGGGGTGTTTAGGGACCCTATACAATTGGAGAAAATAACTGATTTACCAAAAAACTCCATGGAGTCAGTATAAAGTGGAAGTATTTGTAAAGGTGGATGCTCTTAGGTCCCCATTCAGCCCAATAATATTCTGATATCTTGAGGTCAGAAGTAGAGGGACCCTTTTGAAAATGGTCATGCCAGTTTTCCTTCGCAAAACTTTGGAGTACCATTTATTCCTCTTTTGAACAAGTTATTATGACATTGAAAGCCCACTACATCCTCCTATGACATTCATAGAGTAACAAATATGACAACACGAATGAAAGCTACTTCTAAGAGCCACCCCGAGTTATTTTGCTCCTGAATATTTGTGCTAAAATATTAATTAAGATTCCCTTTTTTCCAAGAGCATTCATATTATTATTATTATTATTATTCAATAGGATAGCTTTTGAAAAATTGTTTTCAAATGCATCCTTTTGCAATTACTGCCATGTTAAAAGATGGATTTAACCCCTGGTCAGACTTCCATTCAAAGCCAAAATTCTTCCGGCATAAAACCGAAAAGTTCTCTTCAGTCGCAGCTCTCTCTCACACAGAAATGTGCAAGGACACATTCTTCTTACAGGGGTACAAATGAGGGTCTACGGCCTGAAAAACGCTCTGAGCTATGAGAAATGTTACACAGTTGATTTAGCATGACTTTCTGATAGAAATGCCCATTTCAGCCGGCTCCTATTACCTCTTTTAAATCAATACCGGAGTCACATTTAATGATGCCGTCTTATTAAACATTTCCCTCAAGCTTGACACTGGCGGGCACTGCGCTGTAATTCCACTGATGTCCTAACAGCAGCGAGGTGTTAAATCGTCATTTGGGTGAATTTCTACAAGAGGTGCAGAGTTTGTGAGGGTTATGTATGACAATGTAGCATTTGCCATCATTACAATAGTAGCGCTCTGTAGCCACGAGGCAATGAAAGAATCAGGTTTGTGGCACTGCGGTGGATCAAACGACAGCTTTATGAGAGCTGAAGCACACTGTGGCCATTCATGAGGCAAAGCTTTGAGGTTTCCCCGTCGAAGCATAGTATGGGTAGCCTCCAGCAGAATAAAATGAATTGGCACTATAATAAAGACGTGGGTAGCCGATGATTTGCTGCTGTGTCCTGGCTGTTTGAAGACGGATGTCCTCTCAAAGCACAGTGTGTACTATTGGTGCTTTTTAATACTTCTCTTTCACAGATTGGTCATCAAGAACACCTCTTGTTAAAATTTCAATTAACCAATCCTAAGAACCACCCTTTTCCTTAATGCACCAATCACAGAAAAGCTAAACATTCATAACCTTTCCACAGTTAGGGGGCATACTAAGCTGAGCTGTTTGATCTGCTTGAAGCAAACTCTAATGTGTTTTGTCGGATAGTCAGTTTGGTTTTTGCTGGTGTGAATGCTTAAATGAACTCTTGTGGGGACCAAAAAACAAACTCTGGTCTGCTGAAAGATGGGGGCCTTCACTGCAGATGAGAACACATTCCTAACTAAGGGAGGAAGCAAACCAAAACACTGCGCATCCACAGTTGAATTTGTCGAAATTTCCAAATAAACATCTGGCACTATTGAAATATGTCTCATGGACAGACGTGGTCTAATGATGAAGTAAAGTTCACAAAAGTGAAAAAAAAACCTCTGCCATCAATCAAACATGAAAGTCTTTGATTGCCTTCAAATAAGTGTCAGCTCTTTCCCTCACATATTCTGTCTAATAGACACAGGACAGTGTCAACAGTGCAGGGTCTGTTTACAATGCTGGGTGCTCCTGATAAAGCTCAGAGTGGAAGCAAAACAAACCAAATGAAAATTGCAACAATGTTGGTTTTTCACCATAGCCAGTGGCCAGTTAACTTAGCTTAGCATAAAAGACTGAAAATATTTGAAAACAGCTGGCTTGTTTCTTGGCTATCTTTATAATATCTTATATTGAGAGGACATATATAAGTAATAAGATATTATCATCTAACATTCAACAAGGAGGATCCAAGATACAAAAGTATTCCGCCTCATTTTTTTTTCTTGTTTGCCATCTACTAATAGTCTTAGATTTCCACACACACACGCACAGTGACGTCTACCTACCTACCTATTGATTGAAGTAGTTTGATAAATAGTATCAGAGTTCCAAAGTAGTAGGTAAACTTGAAGGTTAAATATTGACAAGAACAGTGGAGATAATCGCTATAGTATTCTCCCTTTAAAAGGGCTTCAACTTTTCTTGACTGAAATGCCTGAAAAGACGGAAACCAACAATGCAAGAGTCCAATTGTCAGTACACTCTTACTTTCCCAATCAGTCTGTGTCGCTCAGCCAAAACCCAATGCATTCTTGCCAATAGCAGAAATCTTAAGTTGCCACAAATATATAGTTTCATTTTATAAATGACCTCAGTCCTTACTTCCAGTAAACTGTGTATTTACTGAGGGCTATTTTCATTGGTGGATTAATACTCATTTGGTGTGCTAGAAAGTATTTAGAGTAAAAGGATGTTGTTCATGGTAATGATGAAACTTGAAACAATGATGAACAGTGTGGCTCACTGAGAGTTTTTGGACAACAAACAAACTCTAAGGCACAGGGTCATTAGCCACATAGACAATGCATATTATTAAGATCAATTCATTGTTGGTTTGGGTCTTTTCATTTCTTGATAAATATCCAGTAATATCCTTCAAAAATAAATAAAGTATCCTTCAAGGTTTCATGTGATGTCCGGTAGAAACAAAAATTGTGTGTTAATTTGGGTAATACATGAACAATTATCATTAACTGTCCCCGATTCACTGTTTATTTAGTTTATTAGTTCAACCTGAGATTGACAGAGCTACAGGACAAAGAGCGAATCACAGCACAGGACAGAGAGCATCCTTAACCTGCTGAATTACTCCAGACTTACCCTGTCCTTCATCCTCCAGCTCTGTGCTAAAGCCTTGGAGCCCTCAATCTTCTCTGAGTGCCGTTTCTTCATGAAGGCCAGGGGAAGTTTCCAGTCATTCATGTCGGCCTCCTCTTCCTCTGCGAGGCCCACGGCCGGCGAATGAAGCAGGTCTGCGTCCATTTTCATCAGGGCCCTACAGAGGAGAGCTCTTGTTAGTAACACAGGTCAGGTTTGCCTCATGCTGTGCAGTTGTGGCGGGAAACACATTTACTATTTGAGCTGCAGTATGTATACAACAAGTATGAAAATGGCATATAAATTAATCAATTGCTACTAAACTACAACATAAATTTAATATAAAATCATGCGTCACCTAAAGTAACCTAAACTTAAACCAAACCATCAGGCAACAGCAAAGTATTATGCAACACTGGCAGACCCAATGAGTCTGTGTCACACTACAGGGTAACAGGAGGCAATGGGTTCATTTTATTAAAATGAATAACGACTGACCCAAATATAATGCATGCACTTCATTTAACGTTCAGAGACGCACAAAAGGTTTTTGAGGCCTCTGAGCAATTCTGAATTAGAGTAAAAATATATCCACACAATACTTTTGTGGTACGAAAAAAAATCTCTCAAACAAAATAAAAAAATATATATATTAAGTACTGACAGAAGCAGGGTCAGGTTACAGTAGTTATCTTGTTTACTCAGATAGTTCCTGATTTAAATCGCAAGTATACTTTTTAATGTGGCTCATTTAAAGTTCTGCTAGTGTTGAGACAGCATTTACAACTTTGGCTTTTAGTCTTGAATGGAAAAGAGGCTTTTCGTCATAGTGTTTTAGGCATACAACTCTACCTGAGAAGTAAGTGAGCTTTTTAAAACCCTTCAGGAAAATGAATTGTGCAAAGGTCTTTGTCTTAACTAATGTAGTGCCAGTGTTGCATTTTTCAAGTTCTGGCTGTAAGAACAAGAGATACTCATGGGTAACTCAGTTAAAAATTCAATACATTTTCAATACTCTGTTGTAACAATAATGGGATAATCTGAAAAACTAAATTCCCTCAGTTCCCGTGAGGACGGTAATGACTCATATTTAATGCAGTGCTGCATGAATGAAAATCACAACAACTGAAACCAAATACACACACACAAACACAAACACACACGTGGGGCTGCCTCTCTGCAGGTTACACCTGCATGATGTCATGCTGGGGCTAAAGCTGGCCACGCGAACACTGCTCGAGCCACAGACGAGGAGCAAGTTGTGTTGTGGTGTTTATTTGTGGTTGAAATAATTTTAATATTGCGTTAAACATGACTTCACAGTCGGAGCTCTTTGCTAGCGAGCAGCTGGCAGGATAGTTAGCAAATAAACCGGCCAGCTAGC
>CAFUXE010000710.1:267801-287193 GCA_903364295.1 Serranus cabrilla
AAGATAAGATTTTTTTTTTTTTACACAAAACTGATGAATGACTTCCTGATACATTCAGTCTACATTCGTATTTTTGCAACTCACCGGATACATTAATTACCAACATTTCCTGATTATGTTAATAGAGAATATAATTCATGCAGCATTAATTTGCAGTTGCAAATGAGCTGTATATAAAGGTCATTTCTAGGAGACAGGTTCTATGTGTTTTCTATGCACCACTGGCCAGCAGCTCTGCACATGAGTTACTGAGGTTCTGCTGTACATGCATGTACTGAGAAGAGTATCCAGTGTGTGCATCACATGCTACATCTCATACTAATTCAACTTCATTAGCCTCGATTCCATCATATATATCATTTATTTCAATTACTAACTGCAACAGCAGTGAGCTGGAGACAAGCTCAGAACAGGCTTCCTCAGTAGCAGTCGGGCTCTTTCACAGCCCACTGATGAGCCCATTGGATACCAGGATGTTTCATATTCACTAACTGATTTACATTTAACGAATGTTTCACATTCTTTTAAATCTAGCAAGCTATATAGCTCCTGCTCGACAACAGGAAAGATTAATGAGACGTGAGTGCGACAAAGCATCCAGAGTCAGCTGCACTCCGTGCCGGGCTTCAGAGTGAGCGTCTTGTAAAGGAACTGGGAGAGTGTCAAGTGGCCTTGCGCGCAACATCAAAGTGGTGCGATGAAGGCAGTATCTCAGGCTGATTTAAAGGAGCTGCTTCTGAAATTCAGATTACACCGGCTCACTTGTTGTCGCTCAAGGTCTCAAATGCTCACGCATGCAGAAAATATAACCGAGAGATCTATCAGGGCATTCTGCATTAATGTGTAAAATGTGAGAAAATCTATGCAGACTTGGTGCATACTGTCTAAAGAGATGTTATAATATACAATCCCAAAAAGGGTCATTTATATTAAAAACAACAGCATCTCACTTTATTAGCACAGAGAATTAAACAACCATCTGCTTACTAAGCTGTGGCTTTGTGAGTCCAAACGTGCCTACAAATGATGCTCATCAAGAAACCCTTTGCATGTGTATTATTGATGTGCAGTTCACTGCTGCTCCTCATTTGCTGCATATAAATAAACAGTGTGGTACAACACTGAGATCTTAAAGCTTTGCCTCAACATTATGAATAATGTAGACATTTCATGTGAAAATGCACCCAAAGAAAATGTGAATGATGATGACACTGTGCTGTAATTAATTTGTGGGTAATGTGACATCTCTCCTAACACTCGCATGATTTGAAACCGCGAAGAAAAAGGAAAAGACTTAATCATCGCCAACATCTCAGAAAACATGATCTGCTAGAGATCTCTGACAATAACCGTTTATTTTTTAAGGCTTTTTGTTTGTTTGTTTGTTTGTTTGTTTGTTTCAGGGTCAAAATGCTATTTCTCAAGCCATTCTAAAAACATATTCTCTGTCTGTCATTGCAGAGCCTCGTGTATGGCTCAATATATGTATCTCTGCAAATGAATAACTGGCTGACAGATGTGGTATCCCCTTTACAGCTCCATTATAGATGATTACAGAGGGGCTCATACATTTACCCTAATAAGTTATTACAACATGTCCTTTCTTTTACAGTTCAACTGAAATGAAAAAAAGAAAGAATTAGTTGAAGTACATGAAGACAACAGGAAATGAGGCCACCTGTTGGCACCTTTGCAGGACTGGATACGATTGGAACTACAGAAAATACCAGAGATGGATTTTGTTCATTTGTGGATCCCGGATTTAATGGAAAATACAAAAGCATTTTTCAGTTTTCAGACTCATAAAATGGCAGCTGAATCTCTTCTGTTCTCCAACAAAGGAGACAGCCATCAAACTCAGTCCCCCATGATAGGAACTCAGCCTCAACCTTCATTGGTCAGAAGAACCTCTGCATAACTGATTAATTGAATTGAAGTGGCTTTGAGATTGATAATATTTCACTTAGTTTCACCACTTTAACTTGTCATTGAGTGGCCTTTTCTGATAGAGAACTGAAGCTGTTATATTCTGCTCTGCAAAGCCATCAGACTCCTTGGAATAGAAGCAACTGCAAAGAGACACAAAACGACCACAAAAAAAACATAAATAACTCAAGAGACATGAAACAACTACAAAGAGGTATAAAATGACAATTGAAAAAAGTGCACAGACACAACAGAAATAATGACAAAAAGAAGAAAAATGACTGTGGATAAGTATCTTCAACCTTCAATTCAACTAATCTGAAGCATCTCTTTGAATTATCTTTAAATTTAGCACAGCTAGCGTTCACATTACTCATATCTTAACTGATTAGCTTACAGTGGGCGTTTCCATTTATAGAAAATGAACAGGTACATCATTTTTTACAATGTTTTGCTTGATGTGATGAAATGTCCTCCCCTTCTTTCTTTCTCTGTAAACTAGGTTCGTTTCAACCTCAGTAGAAATTGAATCTCCTTTTGGGAGAAATAACCCAGCACAAAGGAGGGCCGTGGCAGAGAGACTTCTATTTTACAAGGACGCTTTGGTCACTTGATGTAATTGAGAGGGGATGTGCAGAGAGCTCACTCTCCCTATTACTCTCTTCCACTCCAGACCCTCCTGCTTTACAGGGTTTCATCTTCACAGCGTTATTGAGTCCTAAAACACACCTGCTCCCACGGTGCGACGGCCTCGCTTTGCCACTAAATGCTAAGTGCTTAGGCTTGTCTTTAAGACTGTGAGCTCTGTGGGAACTGTTGCTCCATTATAGTGCTGTATAAAATTTTAGAAGGCTTAATGTTTATTTCTGTCTGGATGATTCTGTAGTACACCTCAATATGGGTCTGATTTAAGAGCATGTGTGTTTTTGAGTCACTGACATTTTCACGAGCAGGCAAAAAGTGACCTTTTCCAAGCAAAATGCAATGTGTTGTGATAATGTTACAAGCCTCTCTCTCTCTCACACACACACACACACACACTAAGGGTGTGAGACATTATGGTGCTGCTTTAAATGTTTTATTATTCTTTTATGGTTTTTAATTCTTTAAATTTTTTATGAAAAAAGTCCATCTTTGCAATAAAATGAGACGTTGAACAGGGTTGTATAAATTCTTTCCTCCCATGTGTGGATGTAAACAGAGAATTTTAAAGATCAAAACCATAGAGGGTTTGTCTGTAATAATAAAAGTAAATGGCCCGATGACAATCAGATTTTAGGCCTCAGTATGCTTTATATAAATACTTTTTGGATCATCTTACAGTGTCTGAAAAGCTCTTTCTGAATGTAGAATCGGGGAATGCTGAATTGACAATATTTGTAACTTTTCCAAACACACAATTAAAAAATCAGGGCCACATTTATGCAGTGTTTTTCCCTGTTTAAACAGCTACTTCTGTCACTTTAGGTGTAATCAACCATGAGCAGCATCACTAATGTCTTTGACAGAAGAGTCTGCCTGAACGTGTGCAGTTTGTGGAGTTCAGGTCTGGCCTTCACCTGTACAATTTCACTTAAAGAGGCACAAAAAGACTCCAGAGACCAACTACAAAGAGATTCAGAACAGCTACAAATAGACAAAAAGAGGCCCATAAAGACTATAAACAGGAGCAAAACAACCAAAAAGAGACACAAAGCAACTACCGAATAACAAAAAGGGGGGAAACAACCACGGATTAAAAAAACTGCAAAAAGACAAAGACAACTAAAGACACACAAAATAATCACAAACAGATACAAAGCAACTACAATAGGTCTTGAAATGACTTCAAAGCGACACAAAACAGCTAAAAAGATACACAAAATAAAACTCAGTAATGTGAGTAACAGATCACATTTTTCAAGTGACTTGTCCTACATTGCTAAAGACAGGCGGTCAGACAACAGGGCCTAGTTTGTTTGAAACATAATAAAGCCTTAAACATAATTCAGAGGTAATCTATCTCTGGACTACATGCTGTTTAAATCTACAAAATAAATCTATGAACAGGACATGAGTTCACTGCTCTTCCCCAAAAAACACCAGAGCATCCAGCAACTAAAACATCTCATTTTGCTGCATATCTTTCATACAGGCCTGAAAAATGCAATCATCATTTCAGTCTGATGTTAACCCACTTCCTCTTTTGGACACATTTTGGCTGCAAACTTGTCTAGGCGAGGGCCTAATGGGGAAAATGTTGTTTCTGGAGGGAGTCCAACAAGGCCAACACAAGCTGCTTGATGAACAGCGCTGTCGTAGCAAAAGCGTTAATGTGCAGGCTTTGGAGAATTATGATGAGGTTAGCTTAGCGCCTAGTGGAACACATAATGCCACCAGTATTTGTTTATGTCACATTGGGTTTTAATGAGAGGGGGATAAGTTAGTGAATGACTCTCTGGTGTGGCCGGACATCAATAACACAATGTTCCAGTCTGAGAAGTTATGAGCAATACATTATAGAGCTAAAGGTCGAGGCCAAATCATTCAGATGCATCTACATACATGGACACGTTGAGGGAAATAATGGTCCTCGATGAAGCGGTTTGCAGTGTTTGTGTGCCGGTAGAAGCTACTGCTGTGTGCATGTATAAATGGAAAAACTCCTTCAGATTTTTCTGCTTTTCTCCATTCCTCCACTCCTCCCCACTGTCTCCAGTGGGAATACATGCATAGCAGCAGACTGCTCCACAGTGCAGGCGTCTCACAGGACGACTCCTCCCTGACTCCCCCTTCATCTCCTTCTCCGTGGGATGGTTCAAATGGAGACGTCAGTGCAGCAGAAATGCTGAGGCTTCAGTTACCCACCTTGATTCTCAGCAGTCAGAAGTGAAGCAGTGAAGTGTGCACAGAGGGAAAGTAAAAGCTTACTTTGTGGCACCCAGGACTGAGCAAACAAAGAGGCCAAGTTAATAGGTTGAACAATTAAAGCTGCAGGTCGTTTGAGCTGTAAAAAGAGAATACAATAGGATTGTGATCAAAGGAAAGCAGGATGGAGGTTTTTTTTTATGTGGTACAGCAGCAGTGAATATAAAAAGCAACAATTTAGTGGTATATGTGAGACACACCATACCACCGCCTCATCTCTCTCTCTCTCTCTCTCTCTCTCTCTCTCTCTCTCTCAGATGCTGGATAAATAAGCAAGCAGTTTGCTGCCAGCGTGTGAAATTGTTCTTATCTATCTCTGCCATTAGAGAGTGGGTTCTATTATAAAGCTTTGCATTATTCAGTGAGCCTGAGAGACTGATCATTATGGATTTCAGCCCTTTTCCACACGAGCCCCCTAGAGTCCACGTTGGCCTGGCGGCGGATTCATTCGTAGATCTGACCTTGCACTCGCAACACGCAGAACACTGGAGTGGTAGTAGAAACGGGTCAGCCCGACACTGCGTGTATTCCCCACCAAACATTAAAGCCAAATAAATCCAAACTATGGCTGCAAACCATCAAATCCAAACAGCAAACCTTCAGAAACACAGAACGGGTTTGTTAAAAGTAAAGCCAACAATATGCTCGCATGACTGCCACAGTTTCCAAAGTTCCTAGCAACAAATTAGGTTAGTTACACTCTGGAAAGCTCAGTAAAAGCTGATTGACATCTAATGCAATTTTTCTCAGTGTTACAGCAGACTAAGTGGCAGGCACATGGTGAGAATGAGAGAAAGCACGGCTGAGCATATGGTGCTGCAGCATTTTTTTTATACGTAGGATCGGAGATGAATATTGAATAGATACAGTATATGTGACAGCTGCTCATCCCTGACTGTAACCTCACTGTATGGGAGATGGGCTGTCACCTGGTGGGAAGCAGTGCTCGGCTTCATCATTAACATTACATTGTGCACATCAAAAGCCTTGGAAAAGGCTTCATTTGCTCCCATTTGCTAAACGAGCATTATGTTGCTGCTTGTCTGCTGAAGATAATGAATGAAGCCTGGCTTGTTGATCCGTTCAGGCTAATGGTAAGTATTGCTTGGTTTTTAATGGTCATGTGCTGAGTTAAGGAAAATTTGTTACATGCCTGTCTTGGGCCCCGGCAATTAGGCTGTGCCATTAACCATTTGTTATATCCGCTGTTCCTCGCCTTCAGCTTGGCACCTTGCTGATTACAACGCCCTGGATCGATAATTAAACAAATTAAAGCGGACTGCTGGGTCAATTTTCATCCCATCTTAGCCAGCGGCTGCACTGACGCTGTGCACAACTCTAAAAAAGCCTCTTGAAATACAACAGGACAAAATGAAAGGGTTGCTAAAATGCTTAGGCTGCACATTTGTTTGCTGCGCTCTATTTGATGGCAGTTTTCCACAGCGCTCTGCCACACTGATGTGACAAGGAGGGACAAGTTGTTTGTCTCAGAGCAGGTGGTAACTCTTCAGTTGGCGTCAACCCTGTGACTATTATTTACAGAGCCCATTCTCAGACAAGCAGTGCAATGGTTGTAACTGTTAACATAGCCTTATCTCACCGACAAAGGTGGAAAAAGAGCGTTTTCTTGTAAAAATGAGTCATTATTTACACTATTTTTACTGAAAGGGTTTAAGTAACAAGAACAGTCTACACATGTAGATGAGGTAAGTTCTGAAGAGCTTTTGAGCTTCAAATTCTAAGGGTCCATGCTTGTATTTTGGGTTTCTACTATTCAAATAAGTAGAAACACAAAATTAGAAAGAACAAAGAGCTCAGGTGAACAAACCGCAACGAATCACATCTTGAAAAGTTGTTTTTCTCAACTTCAGATGAACTCCTAGAGCTGTTCAAGCCGGCCCCTCACTCTAGAATTTTTCATCTTTTTTAAAAATTTTCCTTTTTTGTTATACCGGCGGTTGGCAACCAGCATGATAGGCACCGTTCCCTGTAGTCGTGGTCAGTCAGTGTTTCGGTCCGTGTACTGAACATACTTGTACAGTGAACAGGAGCCCTGTGAGAGTGACCATAGACTTCCACAAGTCAAATAAAGAGTTATGTGGATCACCAGTTTGCAGTCTGAAAATGTAAAAGGAAAAAGTGAGCTGGTTGAAAAGGAAATAATTCACACATTTACTCACAAAATGCTCCTATTTTTCTTTAAAATATGGGTTATATCCTATTTAGATTGTGGCCTGTGATATAAGTGATTTTTTCTTACTCTTGCTTTACTATTGCTTTTTTTTTTTTAAATGATTTTAGAGGCTTGAAAAAAGAAACTATTAAGGGAATTATGGTGGAAAAAACAACTTATTTTTCAGATTAAAGTTTTATTTCCCACCGTCATTCTTATGTAGGCTACTGCTTCAGGGCTATCTTTGGTCCTGGATGATGCATACCCATTGATCTGTGTCTTCTGGATTATCCTCACCGTGCACAGTAAGATTCGAGCTGAAGTTCATATGAAGTTCACTTTAGGCCACGCTGTTTCCACGCAGCAGTGTGTCCTTCCTACGTCACTGGCATCGCCGGCGATTAGTTATCTCAACATGATCAGTGTCAGAGTGCTGGCCCCTCGCTCCTCCTCACTGTGTATCTTATTTACTGATGCGAGGGCCGCGGGGGTCGTTACGCAACAGCCTGTTTAATTATTTGGATACATTTCACTTTGAGCGGCTCGGTCCACAGAGCTGAAGTTTAACTTACCGGCTGTGTGTAGTGTGTTACAGACAGTTAACACCTCTGTCTCTGCCTCTTCACTGCTGCACGCAGAGGAGTGGGAGATAACAGTAGTAGGCTGCTTTCAAACACAAAGCGCTTTCTCAGTGTAGAAAAGGCCCTGCGAACAGAGAAATATGTCCATGCTTTTACTACGTGCTTTGGGAATCGTGAGCAGCCCACTGTACAGTTAGAAGAAAACATCGTAAACTCGGAACCACATTTTCCGGCGCGAGGATGTACAATTTTACAGTGAGAGAGCGCGTGGCAAAGAGAGAGTGAGGGAGAGAGGGAGGGGGAGGTGGTGGTGGTGGGGACTCCGACCGTGGGACAGACTCCTCTGAAGATGGGGAGCGGATTCCATTTAAGGTGGACCAATCATTTCGCCAAGAGTCTTAACATTACAACGCGCTTATGGGTCTACTCTAGTAAGCTCCGGCACCTAAAGGGAACCAGTGTGACATTTAACAGAAATAGAGATGAGTCATAATCACATTATGGCGAGCAAAACCATGTTGACACTGGCTACTTTTACAACTGGTTTTACCAGACAAGGTAAAGTTCCAGTGGCTGCTCTAAAAAGTATGTTCCCTTCAAACAAAGTCCATCCAGGGTCATTGTTGATCGACTTTAAGTATTAATAGGCTAGTACTAATTTACTGACGATAGCCCAAAACACGATCTTTTACTAAACTTAATCAAGTAGTTTCGTAGCCTAAAGCTGCGATCATTTCACCACATTAACTATGCGTTTCAACCAGATGTTTCAGGGGGCAGGTATTTTTCTCTAACATTGTTCAGCCGTGGTTTAAAACTGCAAATGTAATCAGTAGAAATCTGTGAAAATATGTTTCCCTTGAAACATAATTGAGAATACTTGTTTTGGTGTTCATTTAATTAAGCAATTTCATTGTTAACAAATTCAGCACTTGTTTTGTTCCTTTGTTATTTTTCATTTCAAAATGAAAAAAAAAATACAATGTTGTATTTTGAGAAATTCCATTGGATGTCACTTTATACAAACACTCCTTGACATTTCGTACAAGAAATAGTCTGTTTTACTCTACTACAAAATAAGTGTTATAGTAACTCAATGTTTTAAAATTATTTTCATCGAGGTATTATCACCTTTTATAATGCATTCTTCATTGGAACAAACACCCTCTTTATCAAGTAAGTTCATTCTGGAGGCATTACATTTTGAATGCATTATTATAGAGTGAAAAATCGGTGTAACTAACCCGATAAAGCCATATGATGGCTGCCGTGACATGATACTGTAACTTTATTTACATTTCCAATACAAACCTAATCCAATATTTCCCAATTTCCTTCCACTACACATACACGGTGTAGGCGCCCTCTGTTCTGTAGTACAGACTGGCTGTGTGGGTGCTTTGCAAACAGTAAGGACGACCTTAAATAAGGGGCTGGACTCTGTAGGTACAGCAGAACCCGCTGCCTCCCCTCAGTGATGCAGTGAATCTGCGCTGCGTTATATCCGCTATATAAACTGCACACAGCGACCAGAGCTCACAGCTTCAGTGGACAGCTCCGTGGTGCTGAATCTCAGACACCACACACACGCACTCTCAAGCCGCGATACATGACTGGAACCATGGACGGATTCTCGTGGAAACTTTTCTTACTTTCTTGCCTGGTTGTTGTGGGGAGCTCTGCACAAGACTTCGGACAGACGCAATTTATTTGCACGTCGGTGCCCAAGGATATGGACTTGTGCGCGGCCACGATGCAGAACAGCGGGCCGGCGGAGGACTTGAAGACGACGGTCATGCAGCTGCGGGAGACCGTGCTACAGCAAAAGGAGACCATTATGAACCAAAGGGAGACAATCAGGGAACTAACGTCCAAGTTGACCCGCTGTGAGAGCCAGAGTCTCCCGGCGGCGGGACCCGGGGGGAGACGGCCGGGGTCGAAGAACACGATGGGGGATGTATCCCGGGGCACCACGGACACTCTGGCCCAGCTGGGACAGACTTTACAGACGCTGAAACAGAGGCTGGAGAATCTAGAGGTAGGCAAAGAGGAGGACCATGTCAGAGGTCAATTAAACTAGCCCTGGTAATTAATTAGATTGAAGCTGTAATATAGTTGAGGCTTTGAGTAGTCTCCACATGTGTTTGATCGTCTGTTTCTTCAGTCAGAGAGAAGCAGCATGTAAAGTAAGTACAGGTGAGCTACCTTTAAATAATGTGGCGCAGAGCACCACAAACAAACTCAGTTAGGACCAGAAGCTTTGTGCGGGAACGGGTTTTTTAGGTAGTTTAAGACCAGACAAAGTGTTCCCTGTGCCCCTTTAACCCAGTATCTGTCCCTGTGTCCGATGCAGCAGTACAGCCGAGGGAACAACACCGCGCAGGCAAACAGCCTCAAAGACCTGCTTCAAAACAAGATAGACGACATGGAGAAGCAGGTTCTGTCCCGGGTCAACACGATAGAGGAGACCAAACCGGGCACCAGGAACGACACCGACCAGCGCAACAGAGTGGAGTCCACGCTCACCTCTCTGCACCACCGGATCACAGACCTGGAGAAAGGTGCGTTTGGATTTTCAGTGCACGTATAAATAAGAGTTTTAAACAGGATTAGATGCAATTCATTGGTTTAAAGCCTCAAAAGCGTCTTAGTTTTTGGCAGATTAAAAGAAAAAGAGGAAATCTCCAGTATTACAGCACTCGTGTGGAACCGTTTGCAGTGCCGCAACCATCACGGTGCGCACAGATAGTGAGAGGGAGGAGAGGAGAGCTGCATTACTTTGCATATCTCAAGACCTGTTTGCACTTTTTTTTTGGCTTCGCCGTGTTGATGTTTTTCAGAGCCAAAACCTGGCTGCCTAAACTTGCATGGGAGCCCGTATGCAAATGTAGAGGTCACAGGCAGAGAAAGTTAAGCAGGGTGCGCCTCGCACTGCCGCGTTTTTTTTTCTCCAGCATTTATCAAGGCTTGTTTAGCTTTTTCACACGTGCAAATGCGCGTGTGAAAAAGCTGTATGTGCGAGAGAGAGGGGGAGACAGAGCCCTCCCACACAGGCAACAGACAGAAAATAATTGGAAAAACAGTGTTTGATATTTAATATTGTGTAAAAATCTGTCCAGCTTTGTCTTTTCGTTCATTTCTTCTATTAAATTACTTGAATTTAATCATATAAATCCCCAAATCTTTATCAAGAGTTCTTGTTTGTGGTAATTTGTGCGTTCCTCCTAATCCCTAAATACAAACATAAAATTCATACATTTCCTTCACAGGTAAAGACACCAGGCCGACAGATAAGTTTCAGCTCACCTTCCCTCTGAGAACCAACTACATGTACGCCAAAGCCAAGAGGAGCCTCCCTGAGATGTACTCCTTCAGCGTGTGTCTGTGGATCAAGTCCAATGCCTCACCCGGGGTAGGGACCCCCTTCTCCTATGCTGTCCCGGGTCAGGCCAACGAGATGGTGCTGATCGAGTGGGGGAACAACCCTATGGAGATTCTCATCAATGACAAGGTAATGGAAAAGTGATTATCATGGATAAAAAAACCCACACGTGTTATCTTTGCAGGCATCATTGTGGCTTATTGCATTATGTTCATGTTAATATGCAGCACAGTGAGTGCAACAGAAGGAAAAAGTTACAATACTTTGGATGAATCAGTGTAAGATGACAAGTTCTCTGTGCCAGAACTGAAAATGGAATAAAAATAGGTGCGAAGGTGAGCAACAGAGGGCCTTTTTATAGAGGGAAAGATATGTGACAAAGGATGTGATTCAGCAGGAAGAAGAGAAGGTGTGGAAGCGATGGGTTTTCAGGCAGGGAGTGACTCTGCTACTAAAGTGTGAAAGAGAGATTGTTAACAGGAGAGAAAGACGTGATTTTTGCAACGTCTCTCTCTTGCAGGTTGCAAAGCTGCCGTTCCTCATCAACGATGGAAAATGGCATCACCTCTGCATCACGTGGACCACCCGTGACGGGATGTGGGAAGCCTTCCAGGACGGAGTGATGCGGGGCGGTGGAGAAAATCTGGCACCGTATCACCCCATTAAACCAGAGGGAGTGCTGGTCCTGGGACAGGAACAGGTGGGTGTTTCCAAATCAGTGACCGCAACTTTTCTTCTTTAATCTGCCACATACTGCTAACACAATAATACATTTAATTTGGGACAAAGATTAAAAGTTGGAATATTTATGAAAGAGATTGTGAAGAGGTGGCCAGTTAAGGCTTTCCAGTTAAATTAGGGTGCAATTTATCATCTCAGGATTGAAAAAAACAACAGTGCTTCATCTCGTTGGCCTGAAAACATTACAGAAAATCACTTTGTTGCTCTGAGAAAGACATATCCACTATGAACAGATATAATCCCAAGCATCTACCAAATGATACATGATCATTAGATCATGTTATTATGTCATGCATATCTACAGAAAGTAATCATTGGAGTAAAGACTGAAATTCAGAAATAGTCTGAACCAATGAAAAGTCCTAATAAGAAAAGTTTGGAAAAACTTTCTGCAAAACAATAGTTATAAGCACTCATAAATATTAATAATGCTTTATAAAAGCTATCATAACACATTATAAAACAATTTCTAATTACTTCATAAGGTCAAGCAACACAATATTTCATTATAGCTGATCAGTCACAAATAATCTTTGCAAGGATCATAGTGTATAATATTTCCCACAGTTATAATACATTATAATCTTTCTATGATATAATCATTGCTATAATGCAACATTAATGTGACTGTAGGGATAGATTGGTGGGATAGGCTAACCCTAACCCTGTAACATATAACTAATATGTTTATAATGTATTATAGACATGGACATGCAAAGATATTGTCACTGAGTAAGTAGCAATAATGAATTATTTTGACACCTATTTGTCTATTTAAAATACATTATAATGTAATACATATCTTATACTTAGATATACTTATAACTGCGATTATAACGCAATATCATAATCAATATTCATAAAAAGTGTCTCTCAGATGATGTCACTTGTGACACAGTCCTATTGTTGTCCTTGTACATAAATCTGAGCATTCTTTACAGGCTAAGTGTAGTTATGTCAGCTTCAGTTCTGTGCACTTGTACTGATGGTTAACACTTGTCTGCACTTCTCCACAGGACACGTTGGGAGGAGGCTTTGATGCGACACAAGCTTATGTTGGTGAACTAGCAAACTTAAATATCTGGAATAGGAAACTTTCTATCGCCGAGATCTACAACTTGGCGACCTGCAACAGCAAAGCACCGGCTGGCAACGTCTTCTCCTGGTCGGAGAGCAGCATCGAAATATTTGGCGGAGCGACCAAATGGAACTTCGAGCCTTGCCGTTCGCTCAACTGAACTGCATTTCCCCATTCAAGAAAGGCCTCTCTGTATTTCTGAGCTTTTGTCGTTCTTGTCTTCATTTGACGTTTGTTAGAGACTATTTGAGTTATTGGTAAGCTTAAATCTGGGATTTCTATCATTCTTAGGTATTTATGTGCAAAAACAACACTTTTCATCTTGAGGAAAAAAATCTCGGAAACCTCAGTGAGAAAGTATTGGTATCTGTTTATCCCTTTTTTTTCTCGGACATTCAGTTGAAAGCACACCTAAGCTTTTTCGTTTGGCTTATTTCGACTTGGACTGGCAGCTGGCAATCTGCGCCTTATGTTTGGACAATTCACAATCCAAGTGAGGAATTACATAACCGCTCCCACCCCCTTCCCTCTCTGGAAAGTGGGAGATTACGCTGTCCATCCAATTCTTGTCAGTGTTTGGCGCTGTGAAGTGATGTCTGACGCGGTACAGCTCCCTGCGAACCCCTCCATCCCCACCCACCACCCAGCACCTCCACCCTTCCCCTCCACTCTGCCCCGCCCCTCCGGAACTTGCACTGTGACTGACGAAGAGATCGAGAGGAGTGGTATGTTGAAGGACACTGCAAAGTCAGACTGTGGTACAAGTCAATTTGTAATCGTTGTTCGCTTCAAGTGTTTCTGTAAGAATGTCGTTAACTTGCCAACATTGCTACAAAGCCTGGGTGCCTTGGGCTGGTACAAATATTCAGCACATTCAGTATGTTTTAAGTTGCAAATTTAATGTTTATCGGTTTCTGTTTTCCTTTCTGAGCTGGGTTGAGTTTCTTGTTTCTCTGGTAAATGTAATTTGATTACAGTTTGTTATCTTACATGACGTGTTTTGGCAGGTGTTTGTACTACTCTGTATTAGGAATGTTACAGTATGTGTATAGTAACAGCATGAATGACAGAGTGCTGTGGAAGCATTGTTGAAATCTGCTTTACTATCTTCTCTGGGTCTGGGTTTTTTACTGTATTGTTATATGCTCCAAGCATGGCAAAACTGAGAGATGAAGAATTTAATTTTTGTAATAAAATTGTGATACTTAATGTCACAGTGCATTCCTGGCTTTTGGTTTCGTGCATGGCAACGTGAGGGGAGGGAAGGTGAAACAGAGGGAGTGGGTGCAGGAGAGAATCACTGATCAGGTATAACATTTTTTACCACGGTCAAACAGTAAAGAGGGGAAGCTAATTGCAAGATATATCCAAAGGCAGTGAAGGTCACGAAGAGGGCGCCGGAGAAAAAGCAACTGTGTGGGTGTCTGTGTGTTTGTGTGCACCGACTCTTTTTTAAGCTGACTGCAGAAGATAACCCACTCGCTGCTTTGTTGTTGCTGCTGTGAGATGCAGCGCCTGCACTAAAGACAGAGAGGCTGTCGGAGGAGAAAAGTGCTTCGTCATATCAGCTTTTCAAATGGCCCAGTTCAAGTGAGTGCAGCCCAAACATTAACTACAGCACTTTAAAATCCACTTATATTATCAGTTCATTCCACTGACCTGTTGCTGTAGCACCAAACGTTGATATCGAAAAGACGTGGCTGGTGACAAACCTGCATTTAAATTCAACAAAAGAGGGAAAAGCAGAATAAATCAGATTAGGAATTTTTTTAACCATAAGACATTCCAGAAAAGCTCCTGACAGTGGGCAGCTTTGAAATGTATTTCTTCAGTAAGAAAAGCTCTACATTCTCAAATGTTTTATTATGTCATTTCGTGCTGAATAATTTCTGCTCATATACACCATGTTTTGTCTTATTATCACATTCTGTTTCATCTAAAGAGGTTCAACTCCTCCGTGTTCTGCTAATGAATAAATTCATTGAGCCTCGTCTGAAATATTACTTGGGAAGTTGTAGGTCCTCGCAGGTTTACTGTTCCACTAATTTGTGTGAGGCTTGACTTCACTAGCAAGGACCACAGCATTTGTCATTAAAAGGTTTAAAGGAAATTCAGGGGGTATTGGATGTTGAGGACATATGAATGTAAAGGAGAGGCAGGAAGATGGATGTGGTCTGTTAGGCGGGTCAGGACATACTGAAGACCAGGCAGAAGGAGATTCAGTGTGGAGGTTACGTCTCAGGCGTGTTTCCTCCTGAGCTGATTATAGGCCCCCAGAGTGAGAGATGGGAGTGGTATGCGCCAGAGTGAATAAGAAGGGATGAAGGGAGAAGGAAAGACAGGATGAAAGGATGTGGGAAGGGATAAGCAGATGGGATGAGATTGGAAGGAGAGTAGATGAAGGGAAAGGAAAGGAGTGGGTGTAAAGAAATCTAAAGGAAACAAAACAGAACGAGTTGACTGTATCAGCAGGCTTTACCGGTGATTAGAGGCGTAGTCCTGCTCAATGTATATTCATAAACAAGCTCAAATGATTTCTTATGAAAAGATTTGTGCAAATCATATGATATATACCATGAAACATGACAAATAGGGAGCAACACGTGGTCAATGTTGGAAGACAGTTTAGGCACCAAAGCCCCTTCCTTAAGGTTAAAGGTTAGGTTTAAAAACTACTTCTGGACAAAACTTCTAACAATAAAACCAAACCACTGGTCCTGGGTTTGTTGGGTCACCCACATCCCCTCCCACCTGCTGGATTGGTGAACGATGATGTTTTAATATAACGTTGCCTTGTGGACAAATTTAGTGGGATACCTATGAATTCCAGAGCATTGCTTTTCCCTTAACTGCTACAAACTCTTCATGAGAACACTCTGCCCTGCCCCTGAACCTACATTCATTAATTAACACAATTTAGCGGAGTTTCTTTGGCTTGACAAAAAGCTTCCAACTTTTTCAGTTAAATATTCTGTTCTACAGCTTTTGCAACCAAGTTTGAGTGGATTGGTAAGTGTCATCATATTCTAATGAAAGAGTTATTGTGCTTTCTTATAAGAATCATAAGAAACCTATCATTAGAGCACTGTGATTTATATGATATTGAAGAAAATGTGAAATTTGATTGTGTACCACTTGCTTAAATTAAGGAAAAAGGAACAGTGTGTAGCTTAAAGGTGCTGTATGTGACATTCGGAACATGGGTATGGCAGTAAATGAATATTTTTAATGATTTTTTACTCTTACACTGCTTCAAATTCAAGACTTCGACTGATATAAGTGTTTCAATTTAAACTACATCTTCCATACAAAATTATTTTTAAGAAATTGTCACCTGTTATCAGTGTTTGCACCTTCAATTTTCAGCAGGACATTTAAATTGTGGTTTATGGAATAAATTCAGCTCCTCATAAATAAATAAATTGAGCCTTGACTGCAACATTACTGGGAAAAGACAAAGTTGTAGGTCCTTGCAGCAGTCTTTGTTCAATAAATGTTGATTTTAAGCTTGACCTTGAAGTGGATTTTCTTTCACTGAGAGTCTGTATCAGCTTAATCTCCCATGATGCACAGCAGCTAGGGTCAAGAGCATTCCAAAAGAATGACAAGACATTAATACAAGCCATCAATACAATTCCTATCGCAGCATTAAACACACAGAGGAAGAAAACAATTTATTCTGTCCCTTAGCCACATTGGCAGATGGATCCCAAAACACTTGGGTATATCGGCCAATTACATTTATAGAAAATGCCAGAACAACTGAAGGATTACTGCGGGTGTTCGCCAAGTGGCTGTCATTGTAGAAGAACTTCCAAACTTCCAAACAAATTCAGGATTTAACAGAAAGTTTCTAATAGAGAAGTGCATGCTAAAAGTCTTTCATACTTTTGATGAACATTGTTTTTTGTTACCACAAAATAAAGGAATGCTGTTTTTTATATAACACTTTGAGACCAGCCGGATATTCTGCGACATCAGCTGGGACATGGATAAACCACGATCAGATAATCCTGCATCTTACTTTGACGCCACCACACACAACACCCATCATAATGAGTAGGTCTGCTTACTGCACTCAGCTAATACCCTCCTGGTGTAGGTGCTGCTAATCCCAAACAGAGTATATTTCTGCAGTGCAAATGCATTTGTGCTTCAGACACTGCATTGTGAAGAAACGGACAGACTATAATAGATCAAGACGACAAAAAGGAAGATTTTACACTTAATATACATAAGACACAAAATGAAGAGTTGTCTGAGAACATTAAATGATGTAATAAAAGTGATGGGGTTATGCCTACCATTGCATGAGAATGTAAATACTCTATAAAACAATGACAAAAGCATTAAAGACAGCACTGAAGGGTTTTGAATATTTTTTAGTTTCTAAGGTACAGTACAGTACATTCCATATTGTTTTGCTAGCAGAGCACATATTCTAGGCCAGCTCCTCACCTGGCAATGTAAACAGATGATGTGGTTCATACAGATACGGAGGAGATGTTCTAGTTTATTTTTAAGCCATCGCCTTATAGCTTCATGTAAAGTTTTCAACAAAGAGTCTACAGCCATGCAAGCAACTCTGTGAAACTTTCCTAGCTAAATGCTGACGTCAGCATGCTAACCCACTGATGTTGCTGCAGTACAGTGCAAGTCAGTAGTTGATTATTCTGAGTCATGGACGCCTGTAGAAAATTGATGTTTGTATGGCAAGTCTCTGAGCTTCACAAGCACAGAAGGATCTCAGTTAGGACAACACTTAGCATAGCGCTAGTAGCGGGGAAAAAACTGCATATAAAGTGTTCAGCTCATCTCTGCTTGTTCGGATAACAGCCAGTAATACTGTAACCACAACCAGTAATAAAGATAATAGAATAAAGTTGTAGAACTTGCATGTGATTGATCCATGAATTTAATTCAATGTGTGCGCCTCCATCTTGCTGTAAAGTCAGGTATGATTATGGTGGAAAAACTCATGAGACAGACCTAGCTTGAGCTTCCAACTTGGAATTCAGACGTGGGTTGACCCACCACACGTTTTCCATTGCACTTTCCCATGTTAGAAGTATTTTTTTTTCTAGGTTCCGAGGATTGCAACATAGTGCTGGAATGTTGATTTTTTTTTTAGCAGGTTTACTGTTTACCATGTTCACAATCTTGGATTTTAGATTTGAAACTAGGGATTGGGACATAAACTTTTTATGAGAATATATATTGAAGTAATAAATCAAATGAAAGGGAGGAACATTTTCTATTTAACTCAATTACAAATTGACTTGTTTGTGCAACCAGTGGTGTTGCTTCTGCTTGCCATTCAATAGAAAGTAGGTTCCAGGTACTTACGCATTGGCTTCATTGTTCAGGCCTGGAGGTTGACGAGCTAAAGCTTCATAATTTGCATTCAGATATAGTAGTGGTATCACTCTTCTTATCTAACCTTGCAAAATATTCTGAGCTAAAAAAAAATGTCTTCGACATAGCCAACTGTTAAACAAGCTAACCTTGAGACCAATAGAGCATACACTTACATGGAACAACAGCGAGTCCAAAGTGTACTCATGAAGAATAACCAGACCATTAATAGAAGAAAAAACATGCAACACACAACAGTAAAGTAAGCCACAGAGAGTATCCAGATAAAATTGCAAGCAGCTCTACAACCAGCTATTACATATGCACACATTAAACCAATCTAAAACAGGGATTTATGTGATTCTGATACCAAAATAAGTGGATCCACTGATTTATTCCTGTTTCTTTTATTGCAGATGTATATCTGCCATGACAAAGAGAAGTATAGCGAGCATTTTTAAAGATAAGGCCCCCTGAGTCAAGCCACCTGAGACAGACAAGAATCATGGTGATACGTTATCTCAATTCCACCATGGAGGTTGTTTTTTCTTTTGGAGAGATTGAGTGGATAAAGACATGACATCTCTGCTGACATCTCATTAATTCATAAGCTGTCCCCAGTGGCAGAGGCAAGACAGGAATAATGTTTCAGTTCAGAACTGCAGCAATTTCTCATGTTAACATTGTGGTGACAAAGCAGCACCATGTAATGAGAGTTTTGGGGGGGAGGCCATGCTCAACAAATAAAACCGAGGAGAATGCCTGCTTAGTGTGTGTGCTCCTTCAAAGATCAGTGAAATGGTGAAGCCTTTGGACTATTGACAGCCTACTTAATTCTGTCAGTGGAGCTGTTTCATTGAGGTCCAAGACTTGAGATGGTCTAATGGATTTGACTCACAGCAGATGCCTGCAAATGGAGTGCCAACATCACAGGTTTACCTCAGACGAGAGAAACAAATAATGAAAGAAAGAGTCTCATCTTCCTTCTCTCAGTCCTCCTCTCAGTTCTCCTCCCTATGGTGATGGCTCCCACAGACAGCAGGGAGTGGAACTTGTGGCATTTACTTATCAGCAGAAGCTTCCGGTGAGGATGCAGGGAGGTTAATGAGGCTTCCTGGGCAGCCTGGGATCAAGGTGTATGTAGGCCACAACAGGAGGCGGCCCCACTGGTCAGGACTCACTATGGGACAAAACCTCCACTAAATGAAGACCTGTCTAGACTCATACAGAGAGGATCCACCACTTTTTA
>CAFUXE010000710.1:292148-304308 GCA_903364295.1 Serranus cabrilla
TGTGTGTGTGTGTGTGTGAGGGAAGCATAAAGAGCTGCAGTGGATGTGTATGCATACTGTGTGTGAGTGTTTGTGTGGACAGAAACAGGCTGAGTACCTTCTAAAGTGCCTGTGAGATGTGGAACAGAAGGGAACTGTGTCTGTGTGTGTATGAAAGAGCAGGAGGGTGTATCCACAGGGTGTTGTCAGGTCGGGCCACAGCTACAGTTACAGCATGTGTGTTTCTGCTTGTGTGTGTGAATTTGTGTATATATGCTCCAGTTCCAACTTAATTGGCCCAAATCTGCCATTCTGTGAAGCCTGTTCCTCGCCCCTCCATGTGGCCTCCTGGGAGAGAAGGACCATAAGTGACATATTAAACTAGCACTCACACACACATGCACAGTCACACACACCTGCCCACTCGCCTTGCCTCCATCTGGGAACAAAGCCAACAGACGTGCAAAAATAATTAGGTCAACTGCGAACTGTTTAATCCATATTCACATGTGTGTAATATACACAAACACACACTTCTACACACTCCATCATGACACATTTTTGCATGCATACATTTCAAACCGTCTGTGAAAATATCAATTTCACAGATTGGAAACTTTATCAGAAGTGAGAGGAAATGATCAACTGACTTACTTTACAGTCAGTTTTTAATCATACACGCCTTTCAATGACACACATGCATTATAACACACAAAGTGGAAAGAAGAGAAATCACTGCCAAGTAGCAAGTCTTTAAAGGTTACTAGAAAAATTTAGAACTGCACATCCATAAATGTAGAGGTCATGCCAGAGAATTATTAAAGGCTCCTATATGCTGCAACATAACAGCAATCCTGCAGTTTCATTGCCTGTAACACTGGACAAGAACGTAAGAAGAAATCTGTATCAGATTGTGTGATGAATGACTGCTGAATAAAGCTGCTACAAAGAACAGAAGCATAATATCTACTTGCGTCATTCATCTGGACCACTCTCATGTTTTCACAGGTCCACAGCAGGGGCGGAGCTGATGTTTTAAACATCCAGGGCTCAGCCCGAACACAGCGTTTGGGGGGCACGCTCCCACCAGGAGATTTTCCACCATGTACAGCAGCTATGTGCAAAGTTTTTCAAGCCATTTGATTTTCTTGACTTGTTAAAACATATTAGCTTCCAAGTGATAAAATCGAAAACCTAAATCCTAATTTGTGTCTATTTGTTCTCCAACTGTTTTCACCACTCTGAAATAAAAACACAGCGAATGTTGAGGATGACTCATTTTCATTCCTGCAACCTAAAAAGAGGCAAAAATGGTCTGATGTTACTACTTTAAAGTTACACATGCAGTAGGTAGGCAGGGACTCTGGTGTAAACAGCATTACTAATCTTGAAACCTATTTTTGTTGTACTATGCTGGAGTAGAGTAGAGAATGGCTGAAAAATCTCCTATATTTGAATCCACCCCATAATAATCTGTGCTGCTGCAAATAAAGGATCTCCAACAATATGAATTAAATGTAGTTTTTGATACTCAAATACATTATATTTAAGAGGAAATAGCATAGTAGCAGTAGTAGTAAAAGCATAGAACAACCCCAAATGACAAATTCAGGGCAGACTTGTGGATAGTGATATATGCCCAGTAATAACTTTGCTTTATTGATTTGTTGGTCCAGTCAGAGAGACTGAGGAGAAATAAAACAAAGTTGATGGTATTAAAAAAAAAAACCATTAAAAAAATTATGACTTTTGAGAAAACATTTGGGACTGTATCCTCTGAAACAGATTTTTTGTTGCCACAGATCCAGTTATTTTCAGCGTGCTATGTCAACCAATCAGGAGACACGAGGAAAATCCAAACATATCACTAAGTTAACCTCTGTCAGGCTCAGAAAAGGACGTCCTTCGGGTCCACAGACTGTGTAAAGAATGGCCGACATGTCTCCACTTCCATCCCTGATACAGGCACGGCCATCTGGAGCCAGAGTGTGCACAGTGACAAAGAGTGGAGCCTGCGATGTGGAGTTCCTGCCCAAACACCACAGCTCTCAATCATGACATTAAGCCAATGTTTTTTCCTGAAAAATTAGCACTTGAACAAACATCAGTGCGATAAAATTGACCTAAAATCACAGAAAGAATCTTTGGGAAAAATTTCTTCGACCTCTACTTTGAGTTGTTAGCATTAAATTAATTTGGCTCTTAAATTAACATAGAGGGGGCAGGATTTATTACTATCCGGCAGCGTGCCACCAGGGGGCGATACAGATGTTTTGACCTCCCTGGTGGGGTTTTGAGTGATTCTCAAAGCTAAGGAAAGATCCTGAAATGGCTGGATTTAAAGGATACCATGGCATCGACATCCGCCAAACAACTGCTTTGATGTCAAAGAATTCTACTGAGGACAGAGTTCCTCTTTCGGTGAATTTCCAAGGTTGCTTGTGTGTATCCTCAGCATGTCTTGTGCACCAATAATGCTTTGGGCACAATTTTCTTTTTTTTCTTTTGGCGGTGTGCAAACCAGTGTATAGGTGCATTACCGCCACCTACAGGCCTGGAGTGTGGAGAAGTAGATTAGCCTTTGCGCATAATAGTCTCCCGAGAGTGCCCATGACATTTCAACAAAAATGTTGAAAAGCACTGATGCCAAAACCACATCAATATCATGCACTTGTTTTGAAATTGTATCAACAATAAAAAAAATGTTTCATTAAAATATGTATTTCACAACTGGAACAGTAGGAGGGGCTGTACCTCAGTGTAGAACACCCACCACTGTATCTCTGCATGACTGTCAAGTTATATCTGGAACAACCTAAAATTGAACATTGTATAAAAAGAATGGCCAGAATCCATCCAGGAGTGAATACGATACCCTGACTCATCCTGAGCTTCAAAAACTCTGTGTTCTATATGTCCCATAATAGCTTCTCATAGTAAGACCCTCTCTGCCTGTTTTAATAGCTACATCTATCAAACTCTGTGGCCCTAATTTGTAAGGCCGCTCTTGTTATAAATGTGTTGCTGGTGACATCACTGGGTTATTTTTCTCAAACGTGCACTTCCAAATCCAGTTCAGGGACCTAGGCTGAACAGAAGGTGCTGCATTAAAGTGTACAGCACCACCACGCCTGCAGATGTAACTCTAAACCAGACATCTGTTGTATTTAAATGGTAATGCAAAGCCAACAATTAGGGAAATGAAAGCAAAATCTCTGCCGCTAAATGAGCTTTGCTCAAATGCTGGCTGCATACTAGCGAGCTTAATCAACATAGCGGAGCCAAGAGAGCTAGCTAACCCACCAGTGTGATTATAATGCTAACGAATACCCTCATGGTGATAACAAGCACATTGCTGATTACTCATTAGTAGTGAGGACCGTTTGGCTCACATGATTCATCTCTGCATAAAGCCTCACTGGCAACGATATTGTTTAGAGTGTTGCTACTGCAGCAAAAAAAACATTACATAATATAACATATAAATAAGTTGGAATTACATAAGCAAGCAGAGAGAGGCAGCAACTTTTTCTTGGATCAGCGGCAGGGGACTGAGAGCTGGCGGATGATGGAGGGAAACAGACAGAAAGAAGGGAATCAAAGCGATGATTCAGCAACTGAGTGAAAGCCAAGCAGAAGGCATGTGGCTGCGAAGCACACAGTGACAAGGCAAAGAGAGAGGAGACTTCAAATGCAAACCAGGAGGAAAGGACCCGGGTTCTCCTTGGGTAGAGGAGCTTCATGCTGGGAGACAGAGAGGACATGAGAGGAGAGGAAATAAAAAGGAACTCGGAAAGAGGGATGCTGAAGACGGAGAATATAGGACAAGACAATCCATACTGATGTGTATGTTCACTGATACATTATATTCTGTTGGACGGATCACAGGTTGATTCAGGCTGAGAGACGGACCATGAGACAACCAATCAGTCTTGTGATGAGAGGGAAATAGTGATACAGTGAGCTCTCTGCTGTCCATTAGTGCTTTACATCACTGTGGAGTGTATTTCACAGGAAGCTTGATGTATTAACTGTAACAACCAACAATAATCTGATTTTACCAACATGTCTTTCATCTGTAGCCAAAACCTGATATAACTTATTCCTCAGTGCCTTAGAGCGCCTTTGTTGTCCACTAACTGTAACAACACATCAGTGAGTCACACTGTTGCACGGTGTGATATGTTCCCTCATTCTAATACACATGGGCACTGTAGTTTGAATCAGTCCCACACACAGTCCTACTGCTGTGAGGACTCAGTAGCGCACAATGTGCACCCATGTGTGCTAATACGCTTATGAAAATAGTCCCCAACAGCACTACTGAGTAAGATAATAATGATTTACAAAACATGTCCCATTCATTAACGGATACTTCATATAATATATAATATGGAACAATAAATGATTATAATAACTGAACTTATATCATTACTTATAAGAAGTAACAATGATTCATTATTATTTAATGTTTGCTAACAGTAGAATAACTAAAGTTTAATTAATCATCAATTCAATATTTACAGTCACTGGCCACTTCATTAGGTGTATCAATTCAACTGCTCATTAACACAAATATCTATCAGCCAATCACATAGCAGCAACTCAATGCATTTAGTCATGTAGACTTGGTGAAGACGAGCTGCTGAAGGTCAAAGCGAGCATCAGAATGAGGATGAAAGGTGATTTAAGTGACTTTAAACATGGCTGGTTGTTGGTCTGAATAATTCACAATCTGCTGATCTACTGGGATTTTCACAACAACCGTCTCTAGGGTTTACAGAGAATGGACCAAAAAGAGAAAATATCCACTGTGCTAAAATATCTTGTTGATGCCAGAGGTCAGAGGAGAATGAACAGACTGGTTCAACAGTAACTCAGATAACCACTGGTTACAACCAAGGTACGAAGAAGACCATCTCTGAACACACAACACATCCAACCCTGAGGCCTAGAAGACCATACCACCACTTTATTAGGTACACCTTGCTAGCTAAAAAAGTTGCCGGTGAGTTGTATCAATGATGGTTATTATAAAGTGTTAAGCAAAGAGAGGACAAAACATGGAGGCTTTTTGTTTGAATATTAATGCTGGAGACAGACGTGCGGTGACTATGAGGGACTCCTCTGATACCTCAGAGAGAATCTCCCTCAATGACTCTGGTTGCTCTTGATCAGCGCGTTAATATATCATGGCGAATTTAGTTTTTTTATTCTTTAAATGAAGATAAAGTAATACTAATATTTCAAAGCAACTTTGCCAAAAAAAAGAAACTACCAGCTCCTTATGCTGGATTTCAGATTAAAATGAAAGGGAATAAAACCCTAAGAAAAAAACATCCAGTCATGATGCAATCCTCCTTCGAATCAGGGTTTTGATGCTCTGCAGCAGAATATGACCTCATGAAACAGAGACAGCTGTATGTGGGGTAAAGGCCAACCCGTTCTCCCAGACCCCCTCACCAATTACTGCACTGATGTCCCAGAGAAAGACAACTTGATCCCTATGCACACCGCAGAATCCCATGACTGCCTCCAACCACACACAGGTAGCTCGGAGATTCATTAAAAATCCTTCTTCTGGTCTTTTCTCATGTGCACGTCTCCCCAAAGGGACTGCTGAGAATCTCTTCTCCTCCCAGTTCCACTTAACTGAGTGTGAAGCTGACCTTCACACTGATGAACAAGCAAAGAGTCATCTTATGAACATATACACCTCGGTTCAACACACATTTTGATAGGTTAGGTGAACAAGTGGAATTCTTTTTGCAGCTTTATGCACCCTTATGAGACTAATGAGTGTTTTTGGCAAAAAAAAAATTATTGTTATCACCGAGAAAGACAGAAAGTATTAAAAAGTAATACATGTAGGAGGAAACTGAGAAAAATAAGTGAGAAGAGAGTTGAAATATCAATTTTTGTGATAGTAATAATATTCTTGAAAGTCCTTTTTCACAGTGGAGCTTTTAATGTCCAGAGCAGGGTGTAATTAATAATATTAATGCAACTGATTCATTGTTAATGTGATTCGTAAAACCAGTTCTTTTCCTGCTAAGACAAGTCAAAATGGCTGGTGTGAAAAAGAATCAGGGATTACTTTGAGACTGTCCTCACAAGGAGAATAACAGCAATAATTGTCAAAGATTACGTTTGCATATGTTTACCTGACAAAGACCTTTAGCAGCCCTGTGAATTATGAGCATCCAGACTATCACAATGAACTTGTACATCATGTACTTTGTTTAAACCACAATAGATTTCTAACCTAACCAAGTTTTTTTTCCAACCTAATAAAGCCCTGAAGGTGCTATAATCAGTATTTTTGAATGAACAATAGATCAGATGGTTTTACATTTTTCTTTTACTCTCATTCATCAGCATTGTATAAGGACACATAATAATAATAATACATTACATTTATATAGCGCTTTTCATGACACTCAAAGACGCTTCACAGAGGAGAAAACAAGAACAAAAAGAGAACAAAATGAAACACAGGGAAGGAAAAAAAGAAAAAAAAGAGGAAAGAGTGAGTGGGTGAAGGCTATGTTGAATAGATGGGTCTTAAGCAGTTTTTTGAATATGGTAAGAGAGGGGGACATCAGGTAGAGGTTTACAGTGAAAAAGCCCTGATAAACCTACTGCACAGAAAATAATCTAACAGCCCACAAGTTTCATGATTATTAGTGGGAAAAAAATGTCTCCACATATTATGAATTTTAAATTATTTGCATTTTACAAGCTGTACTTGCAGCCTTCCTCTCTGATCTGTCTGATTGTCATCTACGTGTTGTTGAGAGTGCAGAATTTAATGTTTTTGACAGAATCTAGTTATTCCAAAGGTTTGATGGTGTTCATAACACATGATCCGTTCAAGACTCACAGAAAGTTAGAATTTTCTATGATAACGGCAGTTTTTACAATTTCTTTCTTCGAAAAGCTGTATTTTTGATGCTCTTTGAAAGAAAACAAACATTCCAATCCAAACTGGATGGTGGGGTTCACAGGGTTAATGCAGGCTTAATCAAAGTGGTGGCAGGTCAGCAGTCATAAAACTTGTTTTTGTAAAAATTGTTTGTGTCGTCCTTGGAAGGCAAATGCAACCCTATAAACACTGTAATACATTAAATGTCTTTAAAAAAAAAGTCTTTCTTCCTAAAATATCTGCGCACTGCAACTGTTTGTTTAAGGTTAGGCAAATAAATACTTGATTAAGGTTAGAGAGAGGTCATTGATATGGTTAATGAAAAAGTAAACACTAACTTCAAGTAAATGAGAGGACGAGAACCCTGGTTTCCTGCATGAAAGTCAGATGCACTGCATGCCCATCCTTCACCCCAGCCTACACATGTTCTACTTCACTGTGAGGCACACGTCTTCTAACACTGGATATATATTCTGGATGAGGTCCAAAATCCTCCAATATGGACAAAATTCAGATCAGATTCAGGGCTGGATAAATGGTGTAATCCTACCAATGCTGGCATTAGAAGAGAAACTGATCATATGGACATTTTGGAAGGGACAGATGTCAGTGTCACTTTGTGTGACGGACTCCAAACAAACTCAGGAGATATTTTTTAATAAAAAATATAATACGAAGAGATAAAGGAACATCCATGTTTCTATTTCAAGATACTTCCAACACATTGGTTGCCGATTTGGCCCGACCATCCTTTAAAATCTTAAACTCTGTGAAATATTGATGACACATACAACCTCAGATGACGCTGTAAACAGCAGCATAGCAACGAGAGGAGAACACCAGGAGACAGGCAAGTAGAGGACAGAGTTAGGCAGATGCAGATGAAACCTTTCACAAAAAAGAATTCCTGCAAGGACTCCTACACTTCACCTCAGGGGATTCTCCACCACTGCTAGCACACACACCAGTACACACTCACTCACCTGTACATGAGCACACAGTGTCCCGAATGCATCAAAGAGTGTTACCTTCAATCAGGAAGACACATAAGAGACGAGGTGTATTCTTTCTGTACATCTTCTGTGCAGCTCTGTATGATGTGATTTGTGCATTGGCCCCTTTAATCTCCATCCAGCTGAAATCCACCACAGGGCCCAGGTATACCGGAGCCTTTCCGGGAGGGAGACACAGACAGACAGACATTTAATATTTCATTTCTGCAGAGACTTTCAGCTCACAAAGAGCTGGGGACCACATGAAACGCTGTTTGATGGTTAAACCAAGTAGTGCGAAATCAGCTGGAGGAAACCCCCGAGATAAAAGGGACTGGAAGCACTTAGTCTCCTCTTTCTCTTGGAAGTCGTTCATCTGAGAGAATTGGAGATCATTTTGGACCACAGAAAAAGGAAATCTGTACCCAGTAGCATCTGTGACAATATGTCTCTCACTTACTAACAAATCGAGGATGTGGTTTGTTTGTGTTTTATATAAGACTTGTCAAACTGAGCAACAGAAATGTGAATCCTACCAGCTGTACAGGATAACAATTCTGGATGTTTGCATTTTGCCAAACAGAGCTGCAGATTCATGGCTCAGACTTGAGTCCGATTTTTTAAAATCAAAAATTAGGATTTGACGTCTGGATTAGGATATGACAGCCAAAAACATTAAATCTGATGTTTTGACATGCTTTAACCCGACTTGGAAAGGGACTTGGATTTGTGTTGAATTAGAGTCACCTGGAAGTTGTTCATTGAACTTAGACTGGACTTTTTTTGAAGGACTTGAAACTTGACTTGGACTGTGTGTGTGTTGACTGGAAGTTGTGGTATTGATTTGAGACTGGACATTAACTTTTCTTGAATGACATGAATTATGTTGGTTGACTTCCGAAAGTTGTGTCTTTGACTTGAGGCTAGAGTTGAACTCTTCTTGAATTACTTGATAATTGACTTGATTGACTTGAGACTGGGCATGAAATCTTCCTGAACAACTTGAGACTTGACTTAAAGCATGCTGGTAGACCTCAGACTTGACTTGAAGTGATGTCAACTGACTCACCTTGGACTTATTTTGATTGCCTGAAACTTAGACTTAACTTGACTCACTCATACTCATTCATTTGGGTATAATCAAAGTTTAGTATCTTAATGAACTCTTCGTAATTTCTGGAAGAAATGTGGGGAAAATGTATCAGGAACAAACAGTAAAACAAAGAGCAGGAAAAAAGTCAACTTTACTGTCTGATATTTTGAAAGTAAACAAAATCTTTTATGAGAGAGAAAACTCTTTTGATTAACTACACAGGCAACAATCAAAGGTAGCATCCACCTTAAAACACACAAACACTTTGTGATGCCATTATTTTGAATATCTCTGTGCAGCTGCAGACTGAGACATTGAAATATAAAAACATGGTAATAAGCTTTTTCTGGGGTGTTTCAGGTCATTCTAAGAAATGCAGGAAACCACAGACTGATTCAGAAATATAAAACTTAATGCACAAAGAAAGCGAATTGCACGATTGATTGCAAAATACCTTCTGTAATTGTTTGAGCTCACCTCTGCACCTCTGCATTGTTATGTCTCTTCAAAGAGAAGAAGAAATTCCTCCTACTGCTGTTGACGCCTCTGTAAACTCTCTCCATCTATCTCAGGAGCTCGTCGACTGCAATCAAAAGAGAAATAAACTCTTTGCTCCTCTCTTTACAGACTGCTGTGGCCCTCACTTCTGTCTTGCTTGCTGTCCTTTGTCTGGCTCTGCAGCAGATCTGCTAAGTGAAGCGTCTCAAGGGCAGCCAGGCTTCTGGGCTTCTTCTTCATTTGTCCTGGTCAGAGCTTCAAGAGTTCTGCTGATTGATTTCTTAAGCATTTCTTTGATTCTTGCTCTGGTTTTTAAACGACAGATTTTTTTCAATTTGACTTTTGATGTACAGGAATGTTTCAGAGGGGAGATGTCACTGCTCCCTGTGATCAGGACAAAATCGTTGCAGAGCTGCATCGATTTTTTACAATTTCTCCCTTATGATCTCTTCCTTGCACTGCTCAGTGTTTTTTCTCTGAGACAGCAGTTTATTCCAGTTCTTAGCCTTCCCTTGCTATCTTTTCTTGTGTCTTTATGTCCAATATATATCATTATATACAGAAACAAGACATTCAGAATGATTCTACAGTACTTACCACTTCGACTTGGATCGCTTAATTAGGCACATCACTGTTTAAGAAAAATGTGTTTAACATCTGTGATTTAAACTCAAAAACCCAGCAAGCAAAAGTCAAACCTGATCCACAATCTATTTTACTGTGGGTTACAGGGATCAGGGTTACAGTCTTGTAAAACATAGCATTTGAAATTATTAGCCACAAAAGTCAGGAGAAAATAAAATCATTCAACACCAAATGAAACCCCAAAGAAAAGACATGGCAATTATAAAGCTGAGAAAAACACTTAAGAATATAAAAGGAGGTCAGAGTTGATGGTGAGCCAGAACAAGCCAGCCTCTCTTGAGAAAAGACAGGAGAGAGTGAGAGAGACAGAGAGGCTGCTGAGAGGACAGTGGCAGAGCTGTCAGTGGAGGACAGTAGGATCGCTGCCCTCTGTCAGAGGCTTCAGGCTCCAGATTAGCAGAAAAGCCGTTAAGGATAATGAATGAATTTAAGGCTCGTAAATCATGCTAAAATGTTGACACAGTATCTGGTGATTGTGGTAAATATGAGCAGATGGAGAAAGGACCTGACTTCTTACTTTAAAATGTCAGACATGGCCAAGAAAGTTCACATAAACCATCCAAACTCCACAGATAGTACAGTATATTATGGTTATTTGTTGCTATGGAACAGTAAAGATGGTACACAAAGGAGAAAAAAGTTTGAATTTGTCTGGCAAAGACCAATTGGTTCAAAACTTCAGCTGCAATCATTAGCATGTTAAGCTAACTAGCTCTGTACTTACTATAGCAACTAGCTGTTACTTTCAATGCCATGAGTTTGTGAGGTTAGAGATCACGAAAAGAGAAAAAAAGCCCTGGTTATGACTAGAAAATCTCCTAGCTAGCTAGCTGGCAGCTCGTCAGAAAACTTTTAAGATGTGGACGTAGCTGTTGTTTATTGTTAGCCTAGCTATTAATACGTGCCAACCACATTCAGTGAAGAACCTGGTTCCAATTTTGGCTTTTGTTTTTAGCAGTGGGGGCTTTAACATACTACACTTAAAACCTTGTTGAAAATCAGTGAACACTTCAAACTGTTAAAAAATTATCAAAAACTTAGCATTAGCATGTGATTTCAGGAGCACGTCATAACCTGCCCTCCTTCCTTTAAATGCCCCGCACTGTCCATACTGTATCCATAGTACGTGCCCAGTGTCCTGCACTCTGTACATCCCTCTGACGTAGGTCCAGTCTGCAGTCTCCACCAGCTGATCCTCTGACCCCTCCTGCTGATCAATACTGCCCCATCTGACCACTTCTATTCCTGGACACCATCCCTGCAGAGTCAGCCCCCTTCCTCTCTGTCCTTCTTTTCCGCTAGCCTCGCTGGGACCGGCCTGGCACAGTGCTGCCCGCTGCCAAGTCTGACTCATTTAAAGAGAGACACTCAGTGACGACGCAATCTGCACAATATGGCCTGTGACGGTGTTAGATTGTTTGCCGTTTCCATGCATCTCGCTGTGTACTTAAACACGACGCACAATTGACACAACCAAGAATAATAACAGATGACCAGCACTCTGAAGTAGACCAGGGACATTTGTGATTTATTTATGAGACTCCCAGAGTAAAAAGCTGAGTGACCCAAAACTGTATTGAGAACAGTGTATAAAAAGAGCCAGTCTGACCCATATCCAGTTTAAATATGGGCCGAGTACATAAAAAGATACAGTTAATGTGATGGTTTCTTGGCCCAGACTAAAACAGCTGCACTTTTAAAAGCACATGAAAGTTACAGCACAAACTCTTTCTCATTCTCTCTCACACACACACATGCACACACACACTCTCAGATGACGGACTCTTAATAGGTCTTTGGTAGTTGCTGGTCTTCGGAGTTCTTCAGATCCTTCGCTGCATTTGAAGCCTGAGAAAGGCAGAGGAGACAAAGAAGGAAGAGGAAAAAACAAACCACATAGAAAAGCTGTTAAGCTTTTTAGTCAGTGACTGTTTGTCATGTGAAAATGCCATTTATTTAACATTCAGCACATTGTTCTCAGCTCAACTTGCCAAAAAGACCAGATACGCATGATTACAACATTCCCCA
>CAFUXE010000710.1:313204-324379 GCA_903364295.1 Serranus cabrilla
TAAAAGGTGAAGGAAAATCGCAAAAGCATACCCTGTAATTTGCTTAACAGCTTTTACTCACCTTCTCAGGCTACACATACTGTATTTTCTTTGTAAGGCAGGCTTAAAATTTTTCACATAGATACTGCGGATGATGCACATAAACTTATATTTTGCTGGCTGCTTACTGTATGTTTTGTTATAGTCATGTATTTTGTGGTTTCTGCCATCCTAGACACAAAATGCTATGCAAAAAAAAAATCTTGTGGGAATATAATTGCTTAAAGTAAGACTCCTTAAAGGTATACTATGCAGGGTGTTTCTAAACAGTAACTTATAACCTTCTAGAAGCGTTTGGTAGTGTCTGTATCTGCAGAGAACTTGCCCCGCCATTATTTTCTCTTTTCTTTTCATTTTGCTGAGTTCAGGATGATTGGACACAAAGCTATGAAAATGGCAGACACATCACTCAAAAAACGCAAATATAGAAACAACATAGATGATTTTTTGATGAGTATATCTGGGGTTTTGTTATTATTATTTAGTAAAAGCCATTTAATCTATTTACTTTCTATAATTACCTCTCTGTATGGTGGTTTTTGTTGGTAGTGGCAGACATTTCCAACTCAAATAGCCCTCACACAGTAATATCATTCAGCGTATAAATCCAGTGTTACTGTTCTTAATCTCATTGATAACCTGACTGTTTGCTGTTCCGCTCTTGTTCACCCTACTGCACATGTTGTAACAACATGTTCTACTGACGCTGCTTCACACTGTTTTTAAAGTGTTCAACTGGTAAACATGGTTTGGCTTCATGTGTGAAGCAGTCACAGGAAACACATTGTATTTGCGTGTGTGGTTAGCGCTGACAGCTGATTAAAAACGCATCTAGAAAATACAAAAAAAAATTTGGGTCAGTGATCAGTTTTAAGTACTGCAAGGAATAAAGAATGGATGTGATGCAAAGCCACACTGAGCTGTTAGATGACTAGCTGCAGGTGATGCGCTCCTTTCACTGTGCCCTGCTGCTGTATGGAAAACTATTTGCCCATGTGCAGCATCAGGAATCAGATCATGATTATAATTATTATTGACCAACTCTTTTATTAAAACAATGTGAGTTTGTTCAGCTGAAATACAGAGGCACCAGCTGACAGATGTTTGCTATAGTACTGAAGTGCACTTGCTGTTACCACCGGTTACTATGGGGTACATCAAACCAACCACGACTGAAATTTGAAGGATTAGAATTGTAATAGCATAATTTTCTTAACTTATTTCTTATTTGTGCAAAGCTATGCTATTGCTTAAAACCCAAAATAAAGAAGCATGTGTTCCAATGTGCCCGATATGAAGAGATTAATGACACATTTTGAGGGTTAGGAACTCTAAACTTCAGGTAGAGCTCAATATTCAACATCAGTCAATGTTATAATTATTCTTGTTTACTTACTCCTCTTGTTGTATGTAATAGAATAAGAATGATTACTTTCAACTACATGGAACACTTATAAAATCAAGCATGTGGCACCTCGCTTGGGTTCACACTCATTTGTACTTGGGCTTTAAATAAAACGTATGTGTGCTGCAACGTGTGAGCAGATGCATCCCCATGATATTTGTGCGTCTGAATATGTGGATTCATATGAGCTTTTAAATAATGTGCACACACGCCAAGGTTTGGCCTCAAGGTCGTTTCATTTCACACAAAGCCAACATCTCTACGATTCCATATAAAGTTCAGCCTTTGTTATTCAACCTTGAACTAAACAAATGAGTTAACCCAACTCACACAGACTTTTCTGCTGTGCTCAATATTGTGTCACAGCTTCACCTGAGAGCAGTTTGATAAAACAGAATCTCATGAAAATGCAGACGGCTGGTTTGTTCTCATATTGAAACCTTTTCATAGATTTTTCTATCAGTTTTTATAACAGCATTAGTCATACTTTCCCCATGACCACAGAAAACATAATACTGTGGGTTAAGTCATGAAAGGATGAAGATAAAGGTTTGAACAACTCTTGATTGGTCACATGTTTGAAAGAACTACTCATGCAGGTTAAAGTTAGGGAACTACTGAGGTGTCAGCCATGACGAAATGGAATTTACGAGTACATCAGATGCAGCATCAGGTCCCAAACCTACACAGTGTGACGTTAGCAGTGACCTGACTGATGGGGACATGGCAGTGTGACAGGGACAGAGACACCTGCCATCGACCCAGTCCCCAGGAGATGCTCGCTACCTACGCAAACCGCTGATCGACTACGCAGGGAAAAAACCCAGAAACGCCTAAATTTATGGGCAACATCTGCAGCGCTGACAGGCTGCAAGTCAAGATCAGAGGGTGAGTTTTTAAGAACTTGTGCCTTCATGATTCAAAATGACACTCACAGCACATTTTATAGGAGCTGACACTTCTGCCTAATATTTATGACAGACACTTCTAGTAGCAGTAATACTAGTAGTAACAGTAGATGTAAGTATATATACTCAACTAATCAAGTACACCAGAAAGATTTCACATCAAATACATTTCATTAGCTTATGATGTATGATCTACCTTTATCCAACAATATACAAAGCTTTTCCATTAGCTGGACCCTCAGAATTACAACATTAAAATGCTCCTCAAACACCCAGTTGCCAGTTCATATACAACAATCTAACACAACAGGCCTGCAGTAAATCCTACTCTCAAGTTTACAATGTGGAAGCTCTGTTCAAAACTGTTCAGAAGCTGATTCACTGAACTGCATTGCATATAGTCTGCTATTATTGATATAAATGGAGCCATTCAACTATTTAAAACGATTGTGTATGTTACATATGCATGAGAAATACATGTGTAATTTATAATGTGTAAATTAGAATAATGTAAGGAGACATCTTGAGTATATTTTGATGATAATACTGTAACTTACAGTGCACACTATAGAGTGAAACACTGCTCTGGTGATACGTTATTCTTCTAGAATATTTTAAACGTAGGACTTGTACCTGGAATGGACTGCTTGACATTGTGGCACTGCTACTTTTGCTTAAATAAAAGATTCTTTAACATTACAATAATAGCAACAGAAGCAGCTATAAACTCTAAGGAGGTGTAGTATAGTCGTAGTAGAGCTATTGAAGCAGATGCAGTTGGAGCGAATGTAAAAGTACCAATAGCAAAGACTGTATTATAAGTTACCCCCAGCTGAGTAGTACTTATAATCCCAGTAGTGGCACTGATGGAGATAGCTGTATTAGCATTAGAAGAAGCAGTAATAGTAGCAGTCGTTGCACAAGTAATGCATACATTACTCAGTAGGGAGGTCTGAAAGGTTCAGTGTGAAGGATTTATTGGCATCTAGTTTTGAGGTTGCAGACTGCTACTCGTTACGGCAATACATCGGGACTTTTGTGGAGGTGCAGACTGAAAGGGGCTATAGAGTTTGGATTAGCTACACGGCAATCACTAGCAGCTTGGCTACTGACCACAGCAAGAAACAACTGCAATAATCCCAAGTTGAACACAATTCTCAGTGCTTTGATCCTATCGTTTGCCATTTCAGCTACCAGGGGACGGCAACTGTAAGCTATTTTTCTTCAGTAATAAGCTATTTTGTTCAGTTCTCAGCTATTTTCTTTTAGTTTTCTTTAAGTCACATGCTCTCTATTAAGCCTTTATTTTCAAAGAACAGAACGGAAGTAGTGTTTTTTATTTTGTTAACATCATAAGTACAAGTGCAACTCATGCGCACTTTCTTTTTGTCGTAAATGGAACAATCATTTCCCAAATGTACAAATGTAAACACAGATGGTATCATTCGTCTTTAGCCACTACATTGTACAACCTACATTTACTTCTTAATAAGTTTGACCAAAAAACTTCTGCCAATGTACAGCGTAGGTTATAGACTGTGATTAAACATTGATTCAAGTAAAGATCCTGCGGCTTGTTTCTCAATAACACAACTAAACAAAGAGATCTGTGGTATCAGGGGAAAGCAGGATTTGGGAAAAAAGTCAGAACAATACAGATCAAATCTATACAATGTAACAATAAACATTAACTTTTGTTTGGAATTTCGGGTTCAAAAAGGCCCTTAGTTTCAGGTACACTATACACTACACAATGCACTAATGAAAACACAGTTATGAACAGTATATTACATTTTCTGCCTATAGATCCACCTAAAAGCCTCAAAGCTACACATGCTTTAAAAGATTGTATAATATTTCATTTCAAACACAGCAGCAGAGACCAAAAACTGGTTTTGGCAGTGTGAACATCAACAGCTTGCCTGCTGGAGCCCACTGGCTCCTTCCCCAGGAGAAATTATTTGCAAAAAATCTAATATTGCCCTCTCTTCAACCAGAGGAAGTGAAAAGGAACAGTCTGCTATTGTGGTGGTTGACAGACACTGTGGGGTTTGTACTGTGACACATTGTTATGTAATATTTCAAAGGGTTCTTGGAGGTTCAATTAAAAAATGGCTCATCCCTAATATTGCCTAATAAACAAAACTTTATTAGGGTGATTTAACTACTGCTACTGTAAATTCTGATGCGGTGTGACTGAGCGGACACTTTCACAACACCTACAGGATCTGGACTGATCAGGAATTCTAAGCAGAGAAAAATCAGTGAACAGTGAGAAGTTGAGTCCCTGTTGCCTGTCTGTCTGTCTGTCTCTCCCTGCAGCTGCTTACCCACAGCCACATCGCTTTGAAGAGATGCCCCCTCATACTGAATTCTGATTGGGTCAGTGCGATACGATTCACTGCCATGTCTGACAGCTGTGTACCGGAGTGAGAAGGTGATGGAGGGGAGGTGGAGCTGGAAAGACGGCTGGGACGGGAGAGATGGAAAAAAAAGGGAGGTGAGCGCAGTGTGATGACAGAAGACGTGAGCAAAAGTGAAGGAAGAGAGGAAAATTAAGAAAGAGATGTTCAGAATGGGAGAAAGGCAGAAAGGTGTTAAATGAGACATGTACAAAGAGAAAGAAAGGATGTTTGAAGCTGTCTGGCTTTAAAGCACAGGCTTTATAAGGCAGCTGAGCCTTGACACTGAATGGTAGGGTGAGGAGGAGGAGGAGAGATGAAGGGCCCCTCTGTTAAACCCCGTCAGCGAGGAGAATTGACATAAAGAATAGTACAATCTGTGCACCAAACAATCTGCACCGCTGCCTTTTCAACAGCCAAGATTTACCACTGCAAACAGTATGTGCTATATGCTCTATAACTATGTAGCATTATGCCAGAGTGTCATTCATAAATTTATGAACATAGTACGTTTGCATGCACAGAGGAAAAAAAACAAACACATTTGTGTGACATTTGAGTTTGAAGTCAAATATCAACATCATTGATTCACTGCTCATCTCGCCAACAAATCACACTCTCGCCTCGCCTGTAGTAAAACACCATATTACTCTGATGCAAATGAGCTGTAGTGGGTGTGATGCATGGAATTGGATGTAGTGTCTTCGGGAAACTCGCGGGCGATACAAGCCTCCACTACTCATGTTGATCTACTCCGCACCAACACGCACATTACGGCTTATGAATGGCCTGGGAGACGAGGTATTACGGTGGGCTGCGGTAAAAAGCCCAGAGGCCACGGGTTCTTTATCGTGAGTAATGATGTGTGTGAGTGAGGGGAGGTGTTTGTGCGTAGGAGATGCTGGTTTTCCCACAATAATGAGTGAGCATGACGGCAAACTGAAAATAAAACTCATAAAAGAACTCGTGTGCACTAACACGTAGATGTGATGTGAATGAGCATGTGTGAAAGGGTTAACGGGACTGGAGCTACTGATGAGAGTCTGATCAGCATGTGATTATTCCAAGGCTTGAACCTGTACGCTGCATCCATTATTTCCTCAGGGGTTACCAGGAGTGTACAGTGAAGCGATGTGTCAATATGAAAAACAGACCGGAAAAGAACTGCAGGGCCGTAACCAGGTCTTCAGAAATACTGAGTCCAAGTAAGCCCAATGCCCCCCTCAGGGTTCCTTGCTCCTCGGGGGCCCAGACAGACAAACATCAACTGCTTACATATTGAAAACATATTCTTAAATATCTGTCAAACATTCTTTAATGGAGGCTACATTCAATTAATTTTAACATTAAAAAAAACAAAAACATGGTATAAAGTTAATTCCAGTGTATATATTTCTTCTTTTAAACATATGTGACATCAGTGCGGGAAAAAGTATTTCTGCTTTAGTGGAGATATATTTCTCTTTTCTCTTTTTTCAGCAATATAGGCTATCATCTTTTCAGTAAGCTTTTGACTGAAGCAAAGCGCCTCTTGTTGTCCTTTTATCATGCTTTGTCATGAATCTTATATTGATTCATTTTAATGTTTATAATAAAGATAAATACAGCAATATCATGCAGATGGGGTTCTAACAAAATATGTAGAGACAGCTGTGAATAGGTTTGTCTGTTTTACACAATAAATACTGTAAATCTGCATGGTTATAATTACACAAGTAGGGACCACTGCCTGCAGTCATTTTAGCACTTGCTTAGTTGAGCAGTGGTGAAAGCTTTAATAGACTGACGGAAAGACATGACTAGAAAACCAGAAGAATAGACAATCTGATCTTTATTCAGTGAGTGATGCTTGGCTCAGTTTACTGTGATGAGGTGCGCTGAAGTGCTCTGGGCAGATGTCTATCTAATGCTCTCTGTAGGATTATTAATATTCATCAGCATCAGCTAACTCTGATCAATTGTACAAATACACACTCACACAAACACATGCGCAGAGTTAAACAAATCCTCTTCCCAGGTATTATTCCCCAAGATCTCAGGACAGCAGTGATGTGAATGATTCTGTGAGTTTATAAGAAAAGCTGATTACTTTTCGTGGAGAAATAACAGAGTAAACAGAATCTTGGGCCATTGTAATCAAACATGTTGTCTGAATATTTCCAAAGACGTACACTGGAATAACCAAGAGGTTTGAGGGAGAGATGGTGAAAGATTTTCCCAGGCCACCGGGTGTACAAAAGCTCGAGACTTGTTAACAGTCCAGTGGGACTTCCATGTTCCTTATGCAACACAATACATCTCTTTGTGATGAAATTAACATCATATTGATTCACAAGTAGTGACAAAGTTTTCCTGAGGGTGCTACTTGAGGAAAAGGCCTGGAGGTAACCAAGGTGGGAATTAATTAGACCGGATTAATTCACAATCTGGCCCGTAGCTGTGGGGATATTCAAGGCTGGATTACCAATCAAGTGGAAAACTGCACCGGGCACCCCGGAAGCTGCAGGTTCATTTTGTAGCATCTGGTGTGTAATGATTCCATTGTAACTTTGTTTGGAAATATGCACCACTGAGGCACAACATCAACGGACATGATAAGGGCCTGAAGGAGGGTCCTAATTTGAAACCTGATCTTGAGGCTCCATCTTGACAAGAATGGAAGTGTGAAAATCTTTTTCTGTTTTGTGCTTACATTTGTATCTTGCTGAATTATGTTCCGTTGCATCGCATTAAAATCCAGCAAACCTGGAGCCGTATAATATTGGAGCGTAATACTACTGCACACTGACTCAAATTCCACAGTTGACTTCCTTGTGCACTTTGAACAGGACTTAATGGAAATGTAACAGCCATTTTCCTAAACTTCTGCCCCTTAAAAATGGGAGTGGAGATCCTTGGCTCTGTAGACAAAAGACAGTCAGGTATGAACTCAATTACCAGAGCTGCAAGGGTTTTCACACCTCTATGTGAAATCTTTCCATCGGTCAGTGACCCATGACACTCCATTGGCCTCACCCGGTTAATAAAATGGGAAGCTACTTTTCGTCTCACTCTCTCTCCTCATGCTGCTGCAGGAGCCAGCAGCAAGGCTCTCAGCTCTCCATGTGCCCTGCTTACAAGCACTAAGAACAACTCCACACAGTGCCTGCCTTCAGAGAGATCGCTGGGGATTATACACATTAAGTTGTATGAAATACTTGCCAGTAGCATAGTGAATGCAAAGATATTAGCTGCCTTTCCAAACTCCGATGTCAGAGTTCTGGCCAGTTCTGTGCATAGAATAAATAGTTCTGGCAAGCTGGCAGGGTCATGAAACTACAAGTTTTACTCAACAAAACTACATGTACACTGAAAAGTCAACCATTCCACCACAAAACAATGATCCTCATGCATATTGGAAACTTATTTCACTTGGCACTATTTTGTGTCTTGAAAAAGCCAGGAAACCCAATGAAAATGTGTAGTAGTTTCACTATGCGCAGCAATTTTGGGATGTTACTTATTATTCAAAGTTCCAAAATGATAGTTTAGTTGAAATCAATGGCACTAAATTAGTTAAACTGGCAGTTTTTTCTCTGTTTTACAGAGCGGTGTCCAGAGGGCATCTATTATAAGTTAAATCAAATTATTCAATAACATTAATGCTTACATTGCTGGTGCCTCAGTTTGAGATATCCAACAACACAATGTACAAAGCTACAAAGTATCCTCACAATGTAATTCATATTGGACTATTTTGTGAAAGGAAGAGAGGGGCCTTTACAGTCTATGGGTTAGCCCCTTGTTTTTTCCAGAGGGCTCCCCAGCAAGTTAAGTCCAGCCATGGAGACATGTATGTATTGTATACATTTTGTTACACTGTACATTCCTATAAAATGTATCATTTTTGCCATGGATGCAATAGACATCTGGCAAAGATCTCTAATAGTTTTACACACAACTTCATGTTACGTAACGTAGCTATGGTGGGAAGCTCATTAACAACTACAGCCTCTAGTCAGTGGGAAAGGCTTCTGAGAGTGTTAATCCTACTCCTGATGAAGCCGAGCATCGCTGCTGACTGAAGCACCTTGCAAGCGGGAGCGCAGTGGCCCGCTGACAGGCAATGGAGTAACTAAGCAGGGGTGGACTTCACATAACAGCCACTCAATGAAAACAAAAGCCCTGGCCCTGCCTGCTGAGACTCTCTCCCTCTTGTCAGAAAATCTAATAACCGATGTTCACAGCATCTCCTCTGCCTCGTCCAAGGCTGACGCGTCCTTATTACAATAGATCGGCCTCAATTGATTTGTCTTTAGAAGCCTTAGGGGAAAAAAAGAAGCCCCATTGATTTTCTGGTTTCTAGCCAGGGCATGTGAGAAGTTTGTGGTGAGGTGGATGGAAAGACACCTGAGCGGCTCCTGTATGCATGAGAGTGTGCAGGGGTAAGGATACATAGGTGTGTGTACGTGGGATGTTGGTTTCAGTGTGTGTTTTGTTGCAAGGGCTTCTATTGGAGATAAACAAGGCCATTTGAGTGGTATTGCAGCAGCTCACCTGTCGTTATAACTCAAGTGGCAGGCGGTGTCGGCCTGGTCATCTATCAATCACACATGTCAGGATGCCACAACAGAACAAGACGCTGCTGACAACAGTGGAGATATGGTACAACGCTGCCAGGACACGATTTGTCAGTTTTAGAGTGAAAAAAAAAAAAATCCAAACAGAAAACACACACGGTGCTTCAGTTTGGATTTAACCTCGCAGAAAGTGGCTCAAATGTCATAAGTGGATGAATAAATGCTAGACACTCTTTGTCCATAAAAAGCCCATAATAACAGATTACAATTTTATACAGGGGAAGTGAGACTTGAGACTGACCTGAAATTGAACAACAGTATGCTCAATAATCACAACTAATGTGTTGAATACTAAAATCACAATTACTTGGCACAGTTTTGCTAGAGTGAGAACTGAGCCCCTTAGCATGCTAGCTAGGTGCTAAATGGGTCCTTAACAACTTTCACCAGATGAGTGACAACTTTGTCCAGCCTAGTTTTCTGTTATCAGTGTAGCACAAAAGCCTGGTGGAATAAGCAAACTAACTAGTCAGCTACCTGCTAGTTAGCTTGCTAGCTTGCCACCAGGTTTTCAAACGTAGAATATAAGCCTAGCGTATGTTGTTATGTATATGACAGCCCTAATACAATCACATGTAATCACCATTTACATGTTCTGCTTGTCTGTGCATGCAAGTGTTGTGTAAGAGTAAATAAATGTTTGTTTTAAGCAAATTTATCGACATCTTGCTAAACAAGTTATTCACTGTGTTTCCATCAAATATACTGTTATTCAAATATATTAGAGAAGCAGTGACAAAATGGCATATTTAATCATAAACTCTGATACATCAAAGCATTTCACTGCTGCTTCACACCTAAGATGGCATTTATGTTTTATTAATGATTTAGTCACTCCATGTGTTGTTGTTGTCAGCTGCTATGGTTATAGACAGGGGTGTCATGCGACAAGGCCCCTGTTTGTGCTGGATTCTTTATACTCTGGCTGAGTGGAGGCATGAAATGGTGAGTGGCAGCATGACATAACGCTTTGTCTACAGTACAGTGAGCAGAAGCAGGTACGATAACGTAAATCTGTTACAGCCATTTCTCTTTTTTTTTCTTATTGTTAACTTCAGCCTGGCACAAAAACATGTAAATTGTGACAGTATAATATAATTTAATTCACCTTTAACCTTAACAAATATACAAACAATGTGCCAATGAGTTGTAAGAGCAGTACAGTGGTATGCAAAAGTTTGGGCACCCCTGACAATTTCCATTATTTTCTTTTATAAATCATTGGCTGTTTGGATCAGCAACTTCATTTTTTGATATATCAAAAAACTAATGGACACAATAATATGTCAGTAGTGAAATTAGGTTTATTGGACTAACAGAAGATGTGCAATATGCATTAAAACAAAATTACACAGGTGCAAAAATTTTAGCACCCTGTCATTTTGTTGAATTGAATACCTGTAACTAGCACTGTTTAATTGGAACACAAAATTGGTTCGGTGAGCTCATCAAGCCTTGAACTTCATAGACAGGTGCATCCAATCATGACAAAAGGTATTTACGGTGTCTAATTGCAAGTTGTTTTTCTCTTTGAATCTCCTGTGAAGAGTGGCAACATGGGGCCTCAAAACAACTGTCAAATGACCTGAAAGAAAAGATTGTTTAACATCATGGTTTAAGGGTAGGTTACAAAAAGCTATTTTAGGGATTTCACGTCACTTTCCACTATGAGGAACATAGTGAGGAAATGGAAGACCACAAACACAATTCTTGTTAAGGCCAGAAGTAGCAGGCCAAGAAAAATATCGGAGAGGCAAAGACGAAGGATGGTGAGAAGGGTCAAAGACAACCCACCACCAAAG
>CAFUXE010000710.1:326101-341512 GCA_903364295.1 Serranus cabrilla
CCCCACCCCCCGTCCCCATCCCAGGGAGTCTGTCTTTAAGGGTTTACTCTGCAAATGTGCACCACACACTTCTTCCTCTCCCCTTTTTCTCGTTTCTATGTAATTTGTATCTCCTTTGGCGTGGAAACAGATGACAGAATGCCGATACAGGGAATGAAACTCTTTCACAGTCCAATGATGTCAACTCTCCCTCTTGCTCCCACCCACCCTTTAACTTTCAAACCATCTTTTGATTTATCTCCCTCTGTGCTCTCAACCCCCTAAATCAGCATACACATACACACCCTTTCCAACCCTACACTTTCTGACCTTTTTGCAATTTATCTCCTTCCCTATCATCCCCTCTGGTAATCCTCCTCTTCGCTGCATAAACACACAAATACTGTACACACACAAACACACTGTAACTGTACTATGGCGGCCCCACTCGATGCCGGCAGCTGCCTCAGGCACACTGTGAAGCTCTCTCCACTGGGAGGAACGCATGGAGGGGAAGACGCATCAAGGTAACCGAGGGTCACGTAATAAAAAGCAGCAAAAAAAAAAAGAGACTGAAAACATGAATACCAGGAATGCCAGCAAGATGATAAATAAAAAACCCTCTTGGCTGAAAGTTGTCCTTCACTAGTTCAAAAATACTAATGACTCCATCTGTTAATATCCCAACAAAAAGCAGAGTGCCAGTGATTTCATCTTACTGCCAGATAAGGGAGAAGTCATACAGAACAGATTACAGAGGGCTGGATATATTATGAGCACATTCAGATGAAGCCAAGCCAGTGATACTGGAACAAATGAGGGGACAATAAGTGAGGAAACTAAAACAAGGACAAATAAGAAAAGAAAACAATAGAGGATACACCTAGGGGGGTTCTTAAGCAGAGAAAATGGCCTCATTGTAATTCCATCTTCAAATTTAACGTCATATTAAAAAGAGCAATTTCGGTTTTATGTGCATGCACACACAGCAGAGAATGAGAAAAGGAAATAGTTATGATGTGTGTCGGAAAAAACTTTGCACTTGGCACTCAAAGTATATGATAATCTGTATTTGATGGATTTAGGGGTCTTTGAGGAAAAAGCTACAAGCTGGGCTGCTTGACTGCAGTCTCGGAGTCTGCTAATGCTGCACATAAAACCAGTTAATTGGATATTGCCAGAATAAATAACCTTCTATGTATTTGCTGTTGTTAATTGAAGAAACAGCAAAAAAATGGATTTACAACAAGCATTCATTACCACAGAGCTTCAGTGGTAGAAATGTTCTCTTTGAAAGGTTTTAAATAGCATCATCAGTATTTTTCACAACAAGCTAAAAACAACATAATGCAACTATTTTACCCAAAAACTACTAAATCATTTTGATGCTACACTGGCTTGTAATAAGGAGAATGGTGTCTCATTCTCTCCAGCCCAAACACCTGTTCCGGCACGATTTAACTCGGGCGGGTATGATTTTCCTGAGTTTCCGAGTTTCCTGATGGACTGAAAGCTTTACTTGTTGCTAGAATAAAGCTAACTGCTGATAACTGTTGCTTCACTCATTAAGCTCTGTCAGCCATTCACCTAGCACAGCTTGGAGCACTGGTAGAGTGTTGAAGTTTGCATTGCTAGCACAGGAGCTTTGGATCTTAGAGTACAAGGAGGTTTTCAGGCCTGGGGCAGGGAGAATGCAGCTTCCCCTGACATTATGGCAGAGGTGAACAAACCACAGAGGACTTTACGGAGGACAGAAGAGGAGAAAAGGGTGAGAGTGAGTAAGAGTAAGAGCGAGTAAATCTGGAACTGAGTTTTAGAGTGTTGTGAACTAAAAGGCTGCAGACAGTAGACAGTGTTGAACTAAAAAGTAATATTAGCTGGCTTGATATGTATTGTGTTGCTGCACATGTTTGATGTTTGGTTGTTTTAGCTTGTGATGATTATTGATCATCAGTAATGAAAAGCTAATCAAAACAAATGCTAGTGTACTGCTGTAGCCATTTGATCCACTGCTGGTATGAAAAATATTGATTCGTGCAGATAAGTATATTCTGGGTTTAACACAACCTGGGTCTCATTTTCATATATTTGGGAATCGTCAAGTAACTTTGGATACATTATTTCCTTGATTGTCCCCCATATCCTTTCATTCTCTGCAGTACCTTTGATTCTTTGTGTATGTGTGTGAAACAGAAGTAGGGAACAGAGACACAGAGAACTAAAGACTGATGGAGAGAAAAAAAAATGTCATTAAAGTTTTTTGCCCCTGAGTCACCTGAACATGTTTTATTTACTGTCCCTTAGAAGCAGAGCTGGCGTCAGAACTGTTTGCTCCACAGTCTGGGTCAGTCTGGGCTGAGCGCCTGGTCCACAGGCTACAGTCCTTCAGGACACAGGCAACACACACACACACAAACACACGATGATTAAGCAGACTTTGAGATACTGGGTCAACTTAATCCAAAACCCCCATTCCAAAAAAGTTGGGATGCTGTGTAGCATTAAACATACTGTCTGTATAGTTTTTAGGATAAGTAATTATTACATTGTTTTATTTTTAGTTCAAGACAGCATCCCAGCTTTTTTGAATGGGGTTTGTATTATTTAAATATAACAAATTAAATAAACCTCAGAGCAGGACAATGCACATTTTGAGATGAGATGAGAAATAAAACATTCTTTCTCTGAGACTGCATTCACCCCAAATCAGGTACTGTGGCAAAAACACCAGTCCACCCATTCATTTCAATGTGAGCAGCGTGTTTAGGCTGCAGTGGGGACCGCAGGGGATGTCGGAAAAAAACGGTGAAAGTTTGAAATGGAAAAACATCTGTGAAAAATGCAACCCTACATCAGGCTGCGGTGGTTTATCATGTAACCAGAGATCAGACAGAACTTAACACTCATCAACTGCAAAGTTTCTCATGTAGTTACTCAATTTGGCCTTATGTACAATTTTAAAATCCACTATTAAGGTGGGCTTTACACTGAATAATACAAGGACCAATTGGTGTATGTTTTAAAAAAAAAAAAGTCTCTGTGAAAATCATCATTCAGACTTTATTCTTGACTGAGTAAGCCATCCAAAGTCGAACATGATGTGGCCCAATTGGTCCAGATATCAGTCTTAACAGGTTAATGTGAAGCGATGGAGGATGGTGATGAAACATTCGCTGCCTCTGCAGCTCAGCCCTCCAGTTAATACTGAGCTGAATAATACCTGCAGCAACAAGCTGTGTCCTTGTATCACTATAACTTTTTAATGAGAGCGTCTGCTCCCAACAGAGCTCATCGCTCCAACCTTGGACCGAGTGCATCTACAACGCTTTCCATGACATTTCACAAATGTGTCTGAAAAGGCCAGTGAAGTTTGTATAACAGCATGAAGTTGATTGAAAAAAACCGGAAGACTCCTGATGGCTTGTTGATGCTGACTGTTAAAAAGTAATGCGCCAGTTAATGATAAAATGAAGTGCATGCTAAAAATCTATCCACCCATTAGCTATACTAACTCATCCTCTCAGCAGCTGCAGGGTTCTGGAGAAGTAAAACAGGAAATGGTGGTTTAGGGTTGAACTAATATCAGACTTTCACCCAGGAGAACAGGTTCATGTGAAAACAAAAGTAAACGATGAAACATCACAGAACTTCCGTGGCTCCTGTTTTGTGAATCACGTTTTTAGGTAACTATGGCTCTTACTATGGGTAACTATGCTGTCGTTTAAGTTGGAGATCTTGTTGGTGACACAGTCAGTAATACAAGCCAGCAAGTTGATGAGGTAACTTGATCCTATTGAAGACTGCATTGCCCCCCTGGGGAGTCCTCTTGTTATTGCATCACCCATATGTTGGATGCTGCCATGGTCACATTAATTCCCATATACATTTAATAGTACCAACTGTGATATAGGTTGGGATGGGAGGTCAGATGGATGCCTATGGAAATACAGATGATCATCTTTAGATGGACAAAACTGCAAAGCAGCAGAAAGTGGGATAGAAGTGAAGATGTAGACTCAGCATTTATCATTTTGGACGTGAGCGGATCAGATCCCACGTCAGGTCTCAGCTCGTGTACCTAATTTTGAGTCAGTGTAAAGTCCTCATGTCTGAGTCTGATCATTGTTATAGGCTGTTGTATCGATGCCTGGAGTGGATAAAACTCTGTGGGGTTTGTTTGTTAAATAGTGACAAACCAAAGCATGTTATATAATTTATCATTAAACGTTATTTAAAATTAATTAACCTTGCAACTGTAAAATTCCTACTAGCCTCTGCGATTAAATGTATTAAACGTTCATTTCCAATAAGAACTGTCACACAAACACCTCTGTCTGTCTGGGACAGACTGGCTACTAAATGTAAAGAATTGAATGAGTTTTTATATTAGTGTTCTAATAAATATTTTTCTCCATTATCTCAGTATAATTTGCATATTATATAGGCTATTATTCTATACATATCACGGATGTATAAATACATTTTTTCAACCACACCAGGAGTTTGACTGTCCGCTGCTGCTCTGCTGACCGCTGCACTGATTTCCTTTGATGAAACTTTTTATGCTGCCAAACAAATCGAGTTTGTTCTGTTTCACCTGCTGGACGTCAGCGTTTTAATTTCTTCCTCTGAGAAATTCATCTTCTTTTGAAAAACTTACTTTAAAACATTGTTTATGTCCTGCAACCAAAAAGGTATAAAAGCTTGAAGTCTACTTTTATTACATAAACCTCCGTCTGTACCTGCTTGAAATATATATTTCGATCATGATTTTGCTCCCACCTGTTGTTATCAGTAACGATGCACTTTGCTAATAAAGGTAAAAAAAACAACTAATTTTGGCCGTAATGAGTCCTTCGGTGCTGTAAACTCTCGGGGTGAGGCTGTATATATTAGGGCGTGACATTTAAATGATGATTGTTTCCAGCCTCCACATTTACTAAGGACCGATCATTCGTACGCTGTGATTGGCTTGATACGAACGTTTCAAGAATCACACGTTGACTCTGTCGTAAGATGATATATACCCAGAATCTGCCCCATTTCCTAGCTTGATTGATAAATGAGGGCCAGAGTGCCCTGTAGAATGATCTGACCATCTAAAGTACTGTTTTCTATAGCTTGAGTATCAGTAAAATCACATGGCTGTTCAGCAATAAAAGCAATCAATAGCCGTGAAAGACATTAAATCCAGAAACAACCAGCACATCAATCCGTCACTCGAACCACTGAGAAGTTTTTATCCTCTGGCCTTGACTCCTTTCTTTTCCTCTTATACAGGCATTGATTTTTCCTCACTCTTGCTCTTCCCCTCCCTCTGCCTGCACCCCTGTTGTTTCCCTCCTCTGTTCGGATCTCTTCATCTCCTCTCCTGCTGCTCCGTCTTTCATGTCTCTCTTCTCTCTCTTTGACTGAGACAGAAACTCTATTTCTCTTCCTCTGCCACCCAGGGACACAGCCCGCAGTCCGCTGTCGAGCCTCTGGCTCTCAGGGACTATCTGCAGGTGAAACCTGGAATGAGTTCTGCCCACTACTGTACTGCTCAGCGCTACAGCAAAGACTGATCCAATCAGAGAGCGACAGTAACCTGTGCTCACATCATGTCTGAGAACATGCGGGAGCTACACTGTACACAGAGAGGGCCTGTGAGGAAGATCCAAGGTGAGAAACTAAATCATTGGTTTTTTTTGCTGAAAATCACTTTTTCTTTTTGAAGATCTATCATATGGCGAGGCCAGGTCTCAGGTCTTAAAGCTGTTACTACTCCTAAGAAAGCTCACAACAGTCATTTTTATACAAAAATACAAAATATACGTTTAAAGGGCCGCTGTGATCAGCTCCATTGGATGCTATAAATGTGAACATCTTTAACAAAAAGCAAAAAAGCACTCAGAGAGGTCACACCTCTGCCAGGGGGACACAATCCTCTACATCTCTTTAGCAAAGTGTCTCTGAATGCACACTTAACAACAAAGACCCAAACAAGTTTAAATTACCAGAGTGATCTCTCTATTATTTATATAAATGTATTGGTTTGTATTCCTATTTATTAATTTCTTAAATGTAATGTTTTAATATTTTTTACTTTAATATTATTCTGTTTCTCATTGGTCTATTACATGTTTTGTAATCTATTATTATTATTTTCTTTACACAATATATATTAACCTGTTGCTACTTCTCCTTAAAGAGGTGTTTTACCATGTACATCTACCTGTGTGGGAATGGGCATCGAGACTTAAAGTGCTGACATGAAACTGAACTGCTGACTAACGTATCCCCTGTAAATTTCAACTGTAAAGGAAAAAAACTGTGCAGTGTATCTGACACCAGGTACCTGACCTGCACATCTTCCAGGCAATTTGAGTTCCTGGTCTTAAAATAATCCAGAAAATTAACAGTTTCAAGAGTTGCAAGTCTACACATGAAACGCTTTATAAATGACACATGTTGGTGCTGATTGGTACAAAAACTAACAGGACCTTCTTTGGCCCACGGCCTCACTCTACACTGAAGTTCATCAAAGTACCTCAAGTAGTTTTCGGGACATCCTGCTAACAGACAGACTGCCCTAACAAGTCATGTGCGCAGTCTAGTGACATAGTCCTGTCCTAAGGTAAATGAAGAGATCACATGGCTCCACAGCTCCAGCTGTAAACTAAGTGTGTGAAGGAATGTGCAGCCTGTTGAGTGAGTGAGAGGGGAAAGCTGGGTTAAGGCCTAGAGGAACCTGCTACAGCCCTGCACACTCAGCACAAAGCCTCTCTCCCTGTCTCAGTCTCTTTGTAGAGAGGCTGATCAAAGAGCGGAGCGCGCTCAGAGGCTTCACCACGTCAGGGAGCTTCCGAGTGGATGAACATGGACATCCCATTATGTTTCCCAGTGGGGTACGCTGTGGGATGTGAGAGTGCACACACCCCGGTGAGTCTGCGTGTGAGCAGCTGTGACCAAACCTGTGAGTGTGAGCTGCTGCACTTCTCTCCTCCATGTGTCATTCTGTGCACGTCTGAATAAAAACTTTGCAGAGCGAGAGCGAATGATGATTGAGTTTTCGAAGCATCTGAGTGTGCAAGCGGTCTGCGGCTTTGATCCGTAATGAGGAAGGTAGGGTGGAACTGAGCTGCGCTGCCTGTTATTTCAGATGAGAATCACAGGATCAAAGGCTTTTTCTCTACTCATCGTTCCACTTCTCTCTGCCTGTGTATCTCTGCTTAACCTCAGGCGTCCTTGGCTCACCTCTGCCCCGTCCGCACCCCTCCCAAAATGAGAACTTGTCAAAGGCTCCTAAACTCTTAAACTTCACTCTCTACTGCAGCAGGATGGAAGTGTGCAGCGTCACTGAAACAGGAAGCCTGAGTTCAAGCTCTCATCTCTGAGCAGGACAACCAGCTGCAGGAGTGCTACTCTGCTGCTGAGCTCTGAATCCCTGCTGACAGGGAAACAGCTCCAAAATGCTTTCTTAACCCCTTAACATTCCACCCAAGGGGTCTTTAGGGGGAGATAGCATAGCAGTGGTGTTCATCCGTGCCCCAAACTTGTTTTCTGGGGACCCACTTTTTTATAAATGTCAAACCACTGCAACTCAATTCGCAATAGGTCTAATCTATTAATTGTGAGAGCAAATTTGTGCATAAATGAGCCATCCTTACCATTTTACGGCCTTTCTGACATCATCTTATATAATGCTGAATCGGTAAACCAGCTGTTTTAAAGAGATATGTGTTTAATAAATTGTATCCTTGCTTTATGGATGTGTTACTGAAACAGGTTCAGTAGAAATAACATCAAGGCACAATTAACAAGAGCTTTTTACTCTCATCTGTTAAACAAATAGCATGTAAGCTAGCCTTTCACGTTAGATTCAGGGGCAAATTCCCAAAAGGATTGAATGGATTTTGTTGCCGCTAAACAGGTAAGGCAAAAACAAACCATGTAATTGTCAAAGCACCTGTGAATTGGATCCGGACTGCGTCGCCAAGCACATGTGTCTCTGTGGTTACATGTGCTTGTATTTAAACGAGGTACAATGCAGACCCCTTTGGTGCAAAATCCTCCCCTCTCTATGAAAATAAGCGTCATTGAAGAAAACGTCCAATTCACAAACATCAGCGCTAGTAGTCACACACAATTAGAGTGAAATTATTATGATCTTCAGAGAGCTGGTGGTGTCTACGCTCATTTATAGGGCAAATATAAGGCAGTCTCAAACTCTTTTATGTTGGGATTCAGTGACAGTGCGCTCCTGACAGCTACCCTGTGTGTCAGTTTTGATAATACATGAGAAGTCAACGTATTGTCAATATACCTGGGAAAGCTATACATAACCTGGATGCTTTAGGTCTCTAGTTTGTGCTTGTAAAGGTTCTTGGGGCTGATATTATCCTCAAGGTCACAGCAGGTACTTTTATTCAGTGAGGTCAAGTTAAATAAAATGGCTAATGCAGGGATTAACATATTTACACATGAACAAAATAGGGTTCATTGAATCCACCAGGAATGTTTAGGGACCCCAGTGTGCAGAAATAGAATTACTACATTTTTTAAATATAACACATTTAAATGCATTACAAAAACTGCATGGTTTCAGGCCTGAGCTGCTAACATGGCATAATGTGCACATGTCTTTAAAAGGGAGACTCATGGCTTCATAGAACCCCTTTTTATTCAGATATCATGATGTCAGAGGTCAAGGGACCCCCTATGAAATAACCAAGTCATTTTTCCCTTGCCAACTTTGGCAGTTTATTTCCAGGCTTCCAACGCATCACGTTCATGTTTGTACCAATAGATTCCTTAGATCTGGTTTAGGTCTAGTTTGATATGATACCAATATATTCTCTGTAGCTGAGCCCCCGAGGAGTTTAAGAGATGAGGACCTGTGTCATGTTGACTGCACAGTGTTCGTAATGTATGAGTTTAATTTCACAGGTTTGATTTAAACCATTCTTATTTCATCCTTCCTCTGCCCCTACTGCGCTCCAGCTAATAAGGCAGGAAGAAGAAATTCACAGACAAATTATTTTCTGGCATATTCTGAAACAATCTTCAGTTTTCATCCTCCTCTACAATAAATTTACTTAATTTAAACAGCAAATTAGATGAGAATGATTAGGCTTTCTATCAACAAACTTGGCTTTACTTGAGGATTTGGGGAAATTCCTCTATGAGTCACTTGCTGTGGCTTTTAAGCCTATTTTAAGCTTGTGTAAACCACTCCTCTCTCACCGTGTGCCAAGGTACCACACAGCCTGCAAGCGACTCATGTGTGTGAGAGTGTGTACATCAGACTGTGAGATCCAACACATGCATGGTGTTTTTTATCACTTACCTCATTCTTTGTTTCACGTATCTGCGGCTCTGAAGTGTGTGCGAAGGTATTCTCTGGAGCGACAGTCGGCCTGTGGAAGAGGAGAGAGAGGGAAGACGAGGATGGAGGGAGCCAGAGAAAGACAAAGAGGGAAAGATTTCACTTTAACAAGATGTCACAAACTGTTTGCAGCTGAGGTGAGAGGTGAGCACTTACACTGAACGTGTTCTTCTGAAGCTTGAAATTAAAATAAGTGCCTTGCTGTCGACTTTACACAGAATGAGCTGCGCTCTTCTGTTTGCTGCCAAATCTCACAAACAACTTAAATCACTGCGAGGCACAGTGGCTTGTTTGTACAAATGTTAGTGAGGCAGCGTTGCCTTCTGAGCATCATTAGGATGTTACAGTGAATCTGCTCAGGTCCCAACGCCCAGAAACTCGCTTCATGAACCTCTTTGTGGCTCCACATGACAAAAATGCACCGTTTATTATTAAAAGGGTTGCTGTGGGTTACTCCCTCAGCATGATGGTTCATAACAAACCAAAACTTGTGCTTTAAAGATATGACGCTCAAAAAAGACAACCAGACGCTTAAGTTGTGGATGTGGTCCGTATGTTGAAATGTGGAATTCAGTTCAATCAGGGAATTCGCCTGAACAAAGTTACATGCTTTTGCTCTGCAGAGGAGAGAAACTGACCACAAAACACAAGTTATGGATTATGTTGCTGATCGCCAGACATGCTTTGAAATATCTGAAATTATAATTTTTTTATAGTAATTTTGTACACTGAAATCAAGTTTCAAGAAATGCCCTCACTGCAATGAAATGGCTACTACAGGAGCTAACTTCCCACACGAAGAGAACTGGGCTCATTGAATCTACAATGTCTCAGCTTTTCAGTGGATTTATGCAATTCACTGAATGTTTAGTGATCCCAGTATGCAGAAATATCCATAAGCAAAATAATGCATGAGAAAAACTACGTTGTTTTTGCCTAAAACTGCATTTTATCATCATATAGCAGACATGTATGTAAAGAGGAGACTTTGGCTGCCAATAGAGTCCATTTTCATTCAGATATCTTGAGGTCAGAGGTCGCTTTCAAAATGGCCTTGTCCATGCTAAAATATCATAAATTTGGCATGTTATTTAAGCCTCTTCCCAACATGATCATGACATGGTTGGTACCAGCACCAATGATTCCTTGGATCTTCGTGTTTTATATGATTCTATAGCCTTGAAATTGATCCAGTTACAACCTCTGAAAGGAAACAACTGCAAAGAAATGTGATGTAATAGGGAGGCACATCAACAAGGGGTTAAACCTCAGCATTTAACAACATTCTAAACATCCCAACCAGCAGCAGTTTAGAGATGCAGTAAACCTGCAACATGTTATTGAAAAATGTGCAAAAGCATCTCTCATTTACAGTGTATTGAATATGTACTGTAGCCCAAGGCTCCTTTTGAATACTGGTGCCGTACTGAGACACCGCCTGTCACTCAATATGAATTTAACAGATATAAGAAAGACATAAGAAGTGTTGGTGTTAGGTGAAATAAACAACTTTTATGTTACATGTTTTATGTCTCTCTTTCACCAAGTTATCAATTAGTGATCCCACTTAAACATGCTATCCCTTGATTGGTGTTTCGTAGCTTGATAAATAAATCAAATCAAATCTGCAGGAGGAAGGAGACACACGGCTACTAGCAATCGTCATAATGGCCAAAACTTGAAAGAAATAAGGCACGATTTGATTACTTTTGCCCAATTTGTGTCATCTTCTTACCAACAGCATCAAACTGAGGCAACACACACCAGCTTTTGATCAATGCTTTGATTCAGTGAAGCTGTTTGAATTCATAAAACTGGTCTTCTCTGATCAAACTGCTCCACACAGCCATCTGATGCTGCTCACGCCATTTAGATGTGAACTGCTGGAAAGGACCAGTGTGTGTGTGTGTATGTGTGTGTGTGTGTGTGTGTTTCACTGATGAAAGTGAAGTCGCTATTTCAGATAAACCTAATAGAAATCAACACAAATGCATTCTTTAAATCAACTCTGCATGAGGTGGAAATGTTACATCAAACTCATTACATTTGTTCATTATTCTACATATAAAGGGCCTGTGGTGATCAGAATTGGTGTAGCATACAGTGATGAACCTGCATCTAACCTCCTGTACTGTCACTGCTCCCTATAGTGGGTAAAAATACTCTTGAGCTGAGAGGCAGATCCAGGTAGAAGCTACAGCTGCAGAAATGTCGGGAACCCAAAAACAGGGCAGAACAGAACAGCAGGTTTAAAAGTGCTTATTTACGAAGTGTCATAAAGAAAAATTATGCTTGGGGCCCCATAGCTGCTTGAGCAGGACTCTCATTTAGACTCAACCACACACAGACAGAGCAGATACAGAAACAGTAACACCGGGTCTGCTTCATCTGCTGCTATGTAACTGAATTAATGCGGATTAAACAGGCAGTTTGGATTGTTTTTAAGTAAGGTTGTATGAGGTACTTATCCACAGTCAGAGTATTACCTACAGTAGACAGCAGTTGGCATCTCCCAGTTTGCAGAGGCAGGCAGGAGTACTGTCACAGAAGATAAGAAATATACTGCTGTGGACAGGGGCAGGTCTCCAGGCTATCACAGGGCTGACACTAAGAGACAGACAGCCGTTCATGCTCTCATTCACTCCTATGGGCAATTTAGAGTCATTAATTAAACTTAAGCTGCATGTTTTTGGACTGTGGGAGACAGACGGAGGCTGACATGAGGAGAACATGCAAACGGCTAGTCAAGAAAAATAAATAGTGCGTGAACAATATTTTCTCAGGCAGAGTTAGTGGACGCCAACCCCATAAAGCTACTTTATTTAGTTTTATTTCTGTCTGCTGGTTTAAACTGTGGTCATGGTGTATGGTAGAAGCTCATAGATTTCAAGGAACATTCAGATACCTCTTGTAAATACAGAAGAGTAAAAGTAATAGAGAATGCTCAAAAGCCTTACTGCATTAGATGTTGTTATATCTGGAATTGTGATCTGGTGCTATAAAAGACCAGGTACACCATCCCCAGTCTCTCCTATATCACTTTATTGCCCATCTCGAATATTTTACTCAAGCGCCCCCTTTTGTGCTATCTTACTGTGAGAAAAGAGCGGCTGCTGACACTAATTTATTTTATCAATGTTCATTACTAACCAACACAATGCAGATGCTGGCCTGATGTACCTTTTCACTCTTATAGAAAGTTACAGTAGATGAGAAGATTGGAATGACTGTTTCCTCTGATAAATGAGGCAAGTTCATTAGTGACCTTTAGATGAGCTGGTACAAAGTAGGTGTATCTGTCACCGGTTGTTGACTGTTTCCACCTGTTTCTATTCTTTATGCCAAGCTAAGCTAACAAGCTCCTGGCTCCAGCTTCAGATTTAGGGGGAAAACACAAGATTGGTATCTAAAGTAGCTTATCTTTGGATTTTAGACAAGTAAGCAAAACAAGTCTATTTCCCCAAATATGAAACTTTAAAGCGAGAGGAAACGTCGCTGAGGCAGCCACTAGAAAGAAGCCTACATTTGAAAACCTAGACCTAATTTGGCAGCATGAACCCAAACAAACCTTGAGAATAAAGACAAATCTTCCACTCTGGTTTAGAGCACCATAAATTATCACTCTGAGTACCCGACAAAGACAAAATGGAGAGGAAAAACTGGTAAACTGAAAAAAGTGTGACAGCTGTGTTGCTGCAGTGCAAAGAAAACCCTCGACTGATGTGTGATCCTTTCAGAGCTGGTTTCCTCTGGCCACAGTCTCTGGCAAGGTGGGTATGCACAGGTGAACAGATGTGCACTGCTGGCTCTCTGCAGGGGCTTTTGGTACATTCAGGTCACACACATAAAGAGGTGTTTGAGTCCTGGCTTTGGTCCTTTGGCCTGCGGCAGATCTTTATCCTCCAGCCCCCCAAAGCCCCTTAAGCCCTGCAGCTATGCAAGCCTGCTCTACTCCTTCCTCCTTTCTGTATCCCTTCTTCCTTTTCCAAATCATTTTTATAATTCCCCTTCTCCCTGGAATCCACCTCCCCTCACTTACTGTTTTCACACTAAATCCTTTTTATCACTCTAATCATGAAACTTTTTCCTCCAGATCTCTGTGCTCCCCTCTCTCTCACATCCACCACAGGCTCTCTCTTTCGTCTCTCTCCAACCTTCCTCCAGTCTCTCTGTAGAGGTCCAGAGTCCAGCGGCTGAAGCACCAGAATGTCAGACAGCCATATATTAACATTTAGACAGCCTCTGGGCCCGAAGGGGAGCTCCAGTTTAAATCAGTCACATCTTCTCCGCACGTTTAGAAAACTTCCACAAGCCGACTGGTACAGCTGGCACCAGCGGAACACTGGTGTCAATCTTCACGATGTTTTACCCTGTCAGTTGTCCGACGTGCCTGTTTTATGGCTGTGCAGGCTTCTGTTTCTCTTTCCCTCTCTTTTTCCTCGAAGACTTGTCTGTTCCCCTCCAATTCCACTAAACACATTGTGTTGTGTTGCCATCAGTGTCAAGTCAATGTGAAGTCCGAGCTGCTTCACAGACAGTCTGGTTTAAAAAGAGCAAATAGCAACATTATCTGTGCGTCTGGGCTAGCAATCATTTTCAAAAACGATTAATTCTTTTTTATAATCAATTGTCCATAAAATGAAGCAAAAGGTAATGCAGTGAAAGACCCATCACAGCTTCAAGCTGACGTCTTCAGGTTGTTTTTCTGACTGACAGTCCAAAACCCAAAGATGTTCAATTTAAACACATATATAAAAAAGAGAAAAGCAGTAAATCCTCACATTTGATAGTCTGGGGCGACGTCAATCAGTCAAACATTGGGCCCACCACCTTGGTCTAGACTGAAATATTTCCATAAATATTGGATGAACAGAAGATGAATCCTAATGACTCTGCTGATCTCCGCTCTGCTACAGCTTCCTGCTGTCTGTCCAATACTTTGGTTTAGGAGCCAATACCTGGAAAACAAATAACATTCTCCCATTCTGACAAATAAAGCTAAAAGAAAAAATATATTCACAATCAAAATGTTTGGTGATTCATTTTCAGTAGATGGACTATGCAAAAATGTTAACAAACTACAATACATTAGAGAAGTTTTTACTGGGCTATGCAGTGTAGAGCCTATACACATGACTTTAAAAGATTATTTAGGGGCCTTTTGCCCTTATAGATATCAACATAGACAACATGTACAAAACATGGACCTATGTCATAATGACACCACCCATCGGTTTTGTGTAGAGCCAATCTGAAGCTCAGTGTGGTGTTTACAGCTGTCGGCTAGAGTTGGATCAATTTCTGGTTTTGCCAGTCCAGACCGGCGTACGAGCCGAAACTGGTTTCATCTTATCCCAACCAGCTGAACCAGCATGGTGACACATTCTGTAGACGACATCAGCATTTTGTGCAGATAGCATCATAGCGCTAATTTCAACGGATCAAATGAATGCGTCATGTTAAATAGTGCTGTAAAGTAGTGCTGATAGTAGTGGTCATAGTAGACATTGTTTTGGTTGTCATGCCTGCAAACTCAGGCCACCAGGTTGTGGTGACCAAAACAGAGCTTAAATTGAGTAAATAATAGACATCATGGTGATGCCCACAACCCAAACTTTAACCTCTAGCACATTTATATTCTGCCACTTGGACAATTGCAATCATATGTAAAAAGGAGACAAATTGTGCTCAGTTTCAAAACTGTATGGGCATGTTTGCACTGTGATATAATAAGCGCAATATCTCTGTGAATCAGGCCTTATGATGGGGCAGATATCTGCTGTAAGAGATGCACAAGTCATGATGTTATCAGCGGCCGTATCCATTATTTGTGAATTCGCCCCTGACTGTTTAAGTAAACAACTCTTTGCTTGCTCATTTGCCAGCTTTATGAGCTGATGTCTTGTGTTTTCAGATTCCTCTTCTCTCTACAGGTGGCAGGAAAATCAATGACTGCAGCTTTGAAAGCAGCATTTGTTGATGCCCAGTGGATGTAATGGAGGCTGGGGCCTGGGGGTTTAAGGACTGAAATGTTTCTTAATGTTGTCGACAGATTCCAAAACTGG
>CAFUXE010000710.1:350815-372688 GCA_903364295.1 Serranus cabrilla
GTGTGTGTGTGTGTGTATGTGTGTTAACTTTTTAATGTTAAGCCACAGAGACATAAGTCACTGCCCTGCCTAAACCATAATGTGGTAAACAGTCCATGTGGAGAGATGGCTGAAATGCAATCTCTGAGGCCGTCAGATACTGCTTTTTATTAGCTTTGTTAAAATGTATCAGCAGTTATATGCAGAGAAACTATCCAGTCATTGACATCGTTCTAAACTCCAGCTCCATTGTCCGTCTCAAGTTACAAATCAGATTGTAAACAATGACAAGCGCATGGAAAGGAAAGTCTTCAACCTTGTCAGACTGACAGCCAACGGGTTCCAGGATTGTGATGACACGAGTAGTATCCCACATGACTGACCTGACGTTAATGAGTAAAACAGGCGAAAGTCCCCTTAAATCTAAATAGAAAAAAATAATAACTGTTAAAGCAGCCCCAGGAGTAAAGTATAAAAAGCATCCCTTTACTTTAACATTAAATATGTTAAATGTAACACCACTTAGATTAAATTAATGCAATTACCTCTGTCTCTGTCACATACAGTGGGGTGCCAAATTAAAAACTTGAATTAGAAACACAATGAATGCTCCCATACTGGGTACTGGGGCTCACTGAGTGGTTTGACCAATATGAAAATGATGTGAATCATAATCTGTGGGCTGTGGCCTTCACAGTCACCAGTCGACCAAACTGAACACCCATGAGAGATTTTTGAGCACCATGTTGGACAGCGCTCTCCATTGCTATAATCAAAACACCAAATGGGGAAAAATCTTTTGGAACAATGCTGATCATCAGAGACAAACGGTCTGTTAAATCTGTGAAACTGTTCTGGAGGCTTGTGGCGAACCAACACATCATATCTCTTTGTTGTTTTTTTTCCCTTTAACCCTTAAATGTTTTTCACATTCTTTACTTCATTGTATGTTCCGGGTCAATTTCAGTGTCTACATATTATTTTGAACCACAGATTTATATAGATTTATGTATAAATAACCTATCTGGAATGAATTATTTGTGATAAATCCCAAAATAATGTTTAAAAAGCAAGTAGTGTATTCTTTATTTTTCATGCCACTCATTTATGGATTAAAAAAAAAACACTTTCATCAACTGTCTCATGTCTTATTTTACCAAAGACAACATAACAGCCATAGAGACTGAAATACTTTTTAATGAATCTGAAAATGGCCAGAACATTCTGGAACTGTGTGGTTTACTGTCCTCATACTAACTATCTACTTAACCATCGCCTTTAATACATTTAACTAACAAACAAAATGAAGAAATAATTGCTAACATTCACATGGTAGAATGTGAACAGTGGCAGGAAACTTTGCTGCCCCCGCATATCTGTTTCCAATGTTTTAAGAAAGTTGTACTTGTTTTTCAGACCTTTCTCACAGCTCAGGTAGTTTTATGACTCCCCCACATCCCGCTCCCAACTAACTGATTGGTTTTAGGGTACAGTGGTGGCTTTATTTTCAAAAAGCTTTAAGCAATTAAAAATATTCCCATGAGAGATTATTGATGCATGATATTTATAAACACAAAGAGTAAAGACCTTTACAGAGAGGAGGATATCTTTAAAACAATTAAAATTATTCTGCAGAAGCATGGAACCCAAAACCTGACGATGGGTTCAACATGAAAATGCAGATCTGTTTTATCCTTTCATCATGTAGATTCAAGACCAAATGTTGGATTCTATATTCAAAAGGTACTTACTTAATGCATATAGGACACTTATAACAATAGTAAAATTGTAAATTAACTTTGACTTTGCTTGTGGGTGAAGATCTCACAGCAGTGTCAGGGGCCTCTATGATCAGAGTTGGCTTGCTGTAAAATGTTCAAATTGGTTTGATATTAAGCATCACAGCAGACGGGACTGGTTCACCGAAATTTACCGCCAGATGCCAAACTTGACGAAGCAGTCGTTTAAATAAGAGAGTAGTAGCTACAGTCCCCTTGGTGGCAGTATTATACATTCATTATGGTCTGTCAAACGCCACTACACAACAATACACAATAAGAAAAGAGAAAAGGAGAAAAGGAGAAAAGGAGAAAAGGAAGAGCATGAGGCTCATCTTTTGTTAAAAACATTTCCATAATAGAGTCGGTTTCTTTGGGTCTAACGTCACTGTTTCTCATCCCTTCACCTAAAAGCAGCTCCACTAGTCCTTTTATAAACAATCACAATACATCAATCATGCTTTCATGTTGCATCCATGCTCTCTCTCTCTCTCTCTCTCTCTCTCTCTCTCTCTGTGTTGACCACAGGCAAGCAGCATTTTTGTTGTTATTTCTGAATCTAAGTGTTGCCAGAACTACTTTGACAGACATAAATCCACCTAGCCTGTGTGAAAAACACTGTCAAGACAGGTTGGATTTTAGAGCCGTGACGTCACATTTGACCAGAACAGTGTGTAAGTATTACTTTGCCATCCATCTGTATATCATTAAAGGATCAGTATTCCTCCTATTCGAAACATTAAGCAGTGTAAAACCCTTCCATTACTGTTATAGTTCAACCTCCCATAGATTTTTGTTTGTCTATGGTCACCATGTCTGCTTCACATCCTGCTCCTCCAGTGGACAGTCCAAGCCATTCAGTACTCAAGGTTTCTCTTGGAACGTAAAAACTACTGTAATGTGCCCTTATCTGACTGCTTGTCTGTGTGTATCTGCACTGACCTGAGATCAGACATAAACCACAACACACAGTCTGCCACAGAGACCCTGGCAACCTTTAATTACAAAGTTCGACTTAGTGTATGTCATGCAGATATAGCCACGCATTAACATGTCCACATGCACTTGTGTGTCAGTAGGTGTGTGTGTGTGTGTGTGTGCACTTGTTTGCCCTCCGCGGCCACAATGAGTGTCAGGACAGAGGGGCAGAATACTCCTGATAACTTCTGTCATCTTCAAACTTCAAAAAGACATCTGTTATGTAATTCAGACAGTCTTCCTGTCAAATTGACAGCTTTTTGATTTTTTTTTCTCCACAAGTTTTGACTGAAGGTTCTTAGGCCTGAGGGACATGAATCTTGCTCTGCCCACGAAAGAGCGACGTAAACTTAAGAGTTCAACTCCAAACATGACACTCACCAAAACTAGATCTGTGCAGGGTTTTTTTCTGTGATGTCAGCAGTAAAGAGAATAGAAAATATCTGAGGGAGCGAGAGGAGGAGAACACAGGGCAAAAGTGGGAGATGGAGAGAGAAATTAAGACAAAGGTGCCAGTGATTGGACAGAGGAAGGTGAGAGTGTCCCTGGTTCTTTCTGATGTCCACAGTCAGTCCCTGCGGCCGCCTCCTCCTCCTCCCACCAGCTAAACACATCACACTTACACTTTGATGAAATAAACACACACACAGGAGGGGATGAGTTAGCCGCTGCTACTGCAGCTCCCTTGGCAAAAAAAACTGATTTTGAGATGTGCGTGTGTGTGAATGTGTGTTTCCTGTGCAGTGGAGGTAAAAGCACACTGAGCAGCAGAAGCACAGCACAGCCTAGTGGCAGGAAGACAAAGAGCCTGAGGCAGAATGAGGGATCACTTCAAATGACTTGAAATGACTGAGGCTAAACCTTTTATGCAAAAAAAGAAAACTGCTCTTTTTCTAGAATTTATAGAAAAAGTTCAGTTTATTCTATCGTCTTTAAATCACTCAGAAACAAGCAAACAAACAAAAACAATCAACTAAATTATTCAAATGTTGGGCCTGACTAAACATTTTATTTTCTTATCTTAAACCGCTCTTACTTTTTTTCCTGAGATGTTTGTCTATCCATACGTCTGTTACTCTTAAAGATACAATATGTGATACCTGGTCCCACAGATTGTGTCCAGTCAGGCACACAGTTAACTTTGCAATGTCCTTTAAATTGTATAACAAACTTTCCAAACTTCTAAGCTCGCCTCATCTCACAAAAGAAAAGCAGAGCTGGTCAACATTTTTCCAGCTGGTGTACTACTGGGTCCATACAGTGTAAATTTACAGTTATCAGTTGTTTTCTAAAAAAACATCTACTAACTAACTAACAGCAGGGCAAGAATTCACAAAATTCAGCTTAACAGCTTAAACTGAGAGTAGGTCAAAAATAACACTGCTATCATAGCTTAGTTCTAGGAAGAGAACAGCCACATATAACCCACAAATCAACGCCATTTGGAATGTTATCGGTACAGTTTGTGTGATCATTAATCCAACTAATAACTACACTCAATGTATCACTTATTTTTGTGCTGAACATGGTTTCATAGGAGGAGCAGGGTGGTTGGGATGGTAATGAAGGTCAATGGCCAAGAGTGTAAGACATGTTTGCGACCACCAATCAGGGGCTGATTCATTCAATGTGATTTACTACAACTCTACTTCTTCAGAAGACTTTGACATAACATCAAAACTGTTACTCCACATACTATGTTTCTTGTTAGAATTTAAATTCAGGACATATCGTACACACAGCACCTTTAAAGCTACAGTTGGTGACATTTATATTATTACGTTTCTCCCGTATTGGTGAAAATGTCACTATATCCTGACATTATTACATAAGACATAATCTGGGGGAAAAAACACACGTTCCTCTGTCTCCTCCTGGTGCTCCTGCAGCAGCTGTCAATCAGATGCTTGGAAACTGTCAAACTACATCACTGATCAAATATGAATCAAGATTATGTTTTGGGTAAACACACAGTACTGACTGTTTAATGGTAAATGTGGAGGAGGCCTCACTCTGGCTGGATCTGTCCATTTACCAAGTATAGCTTTAAAGGAGAAAATATTTGACACGTCTGTTTATGTGATCGGGAGTACCACAACAGAACTTATAGTATGTTACATAATGTTCAATAAAGTGGTTTGTGGCTGCAAAGGAAGTTGCACAAAGTCTGATAAATTGCCTCAAGTGATGTCACCTGAGTCAGCGTCAGCTGAGTTTGAACACAAGTATGAAAATAACAAAAATGGTGTGGAATAAGAAAGAGTTTACTAGACCTCCATAGAGGCTCAAGGCTACATTGACAGCTGCTATTACAATACAACAGAATCTCTCAGTCTGTGGTGGGGGTGCATTATGGGTAATGTCAGTTTTCATCCATTTATTTTTGTTGTCTATCAAAGGTTTAGTAATGTTGTGCAGTGCGAAATAATCAATAGAGTGTTCTTTACATTACATAAACTTATTTAAGATTGCTTATTTCAACTCTTCAGCATTTCACTTCAGAAGAGGTGAAGACAGAATATTGTTGTTGATGTTACACTGTTGAATGCAGCAGCAGACAGAGACCTGTATTAACACCTTGAGGCAGCTGTTTAGGTGAGTGAACAATCCAACGGAATTATCAAAAAGTATCTCAGTATTAAGTTTTATTTTAGTTAACATAGCTCTTCATTCAAATTAAGGCATAACAATTCTTAAATCAAGTGCTTTAACCTGACACTCTGCTGAATGGATAGGCAGCATTCTTCCTCAGTATTTGGTGTTTGATGATGGTGGAGAGCAGTCTAACATGTGAAGGCCTCTGCATCTGATTGACGTCATTTTCATACTCAAACTATTCAGTAGAGACATTTGCATTGGCAATGTTTTTCCACTTATCTATTGAGATTTTCCTTTTCATTTGTCACTGTGTATCTTAGATGAGGCTGAAAACATCAAGGCCTTTCATCTTGTTGCTAAATGGGTATTCAAGTGTTGGCTGCTTGCTTTCTGTCACTGTCCTGCTGAAATCCCACCACAACGAGGTGTCTGGTATCCTGTTACATCTTCTACAACCTGTGTCTTAGAGTTGAGCCCACAAACAAAGGGCCAATACACGCCAAGCAGTATTCAAGGCAAATATAGAAGGTTTGTATCCAGCTGACACACATAGTGACATAATCTTACATTAAATATGTGACAAATGTCTGTGACTAACAGGAACAGTAAATCAGCAGAGGAGCTGACGTTTCTCCAAAATTCCTAATACAAATATTGTCATTTAGAGCATTTGTTTGCAGAAAACTGGTCAAAATAACAAAAAAGAATTTAGTCTTCTCAGAAATCAATATTTGGTGGAATAATGTGTCTGTTAAGAAAAATTTGAAGTGGTCCCTTAATTTTTTCCAGAGCTGCATTTTAATCCTCAAGTTTGGCATGTGATTGTGTTTGGAGCCAGAAATGACAGTATTATAGCAACAGGCTGGTTACCAGCTTACAAACACTATGTCACCAGCTTGCACAGGCACTACTAGCCAGCGAACTAGCAAGGTGCATCTGTATATTAATGCTAATTTCAGCTAATGCAAAACAGGCTTAAAAATAAAATGTAACAACCCCGAAACAACACACCAAAAACAAATTCCCTGCTAACTAAATGTATACAGTACCATTGATGCCCATTGATACACCACTATCCTGACTGACAGGTCGCTGGTCACAAGATAGTCCCGCCCTAAACCATACCCTGCTTTATTGTCTATTTCACTCTAAATGGGGCCATAATTTACAAAATGCACACTATTGCAATGCTTCACTTTTAAACCCGGAAACCAAGTTCACTCCTTACATACATTCTTTGAGTCTACCCGCTGCTGTAAACACGCCTACCTGATGTTGTCAGAGTAAACATATATTCTGGATATTAGTAACAACACTGGCAACAGGCTGCAAGGCAGAAGAAGAGAATGTTTGTCTGCCTTGGAGCTAAAAAAAAATCTTCCCTGTCACACTGTAGCTTTGTAGCACCAGTTCCTGACAATTAGCATTGTATTATTGTCTGAAACATGGTTTTCTGCAGTGCTACTGAGATTTATTAAACAACAACAAAAAAAACCCAGATCGGATCATCCCTAAATTGGCTCCATATATTGTTCTGTGTCCTTACAAGTCTCCCAGACCCGCCACTGAAACACACAGCAGGATATTCACAGATCCCAGATTCACAGCAGGACACTGTAACACAAGTGATGAGCACTGCTCACTCTGCCTGTGTGAGTGTGTGTGTGAGTGTGTGTGTACCTGTCTGATGGGCTCTGGGACCCGGTAGCGGCAGCAGGAGTGTGTGAGACGTACAGCTGTGTCCACACTGATCTTGTGGCCGATGGACACGTACACCGGTTTAGAGCTCTTGTCGGAGCTTCGCAATGCCTGGACACAGAGAGAATTCCCTCTTGTAACTTTTCCATATTTCTCACTCTCTGTGATTGTGATCGTCAGCAGGGCGGGTGTTCTTTGGAGTCAACAGCAACAAAACAGACGCTTTGTTAAAAGTATTTGTTTCTATTTTTTGTGTGTCTGTCCTTTGCCGCACCTTTCCAAGCACTTTGCCTGAGGCGGCTGTAAGTGGGAAGCTGTCTCCTCCTTTCTGCAGAGCAGCTATCTGCGGAGGCAAGGAAACAGAAATCAAAGTCAAAAAAGGTTTACAGCATGCCAATACAAATAGCAACCAGCCGAACAACCTGCTGTGAAGGCTTCACACACTCTTATTCTTTCACCTCTGTGTGACTTTCGTGTCCACACATTTGGACCTGTGGTGTTTAAAAACTCCAAATTGAGAAAAAACGTATATTTTGAAGGATGGCAAAATAAATGTGTAATTTAAATGTTCTCTTGGAGATATTCTGAAACTAAAACAATTTAGTGAAAATGTTGACAACCTGATGAAACCCAGACTGTGCCAACTTATGTGACATCACTGAACTGCATTACACGTTACATTATAATGCTAAAAATGTGTGTGTGTTGTTTTTTTAGGTGAAGTTTTAGGACACTTTCAGAAAATTGTTGTACACATCTGAAAATGTCATGTACCAACATCTTCAGGTAGGTTACGGGCATCATTATTTTTTTTCCAATATGTGAAATCATTTCAGCTATTATAGCGATCAAAATATTTTGAAAAGAAAGTGAGAAAGAAGAAAGAAAAATGTTTAGGAAGAAAAAATATAGAGAGAAAAATGATCAACATAACATAAAAAGAAGAAAGGATATGTACAGTGCTTAACAAATTTATTAGACCACCAGTCATAAAAATGAGTCCTAAATAGTCCTTTTTCATACATAACCAAAAAACTTTTGGACTTTTCGACAGTCTCTTTTGTTATTGAGTTCCAAATAGTCTCTAGCTTTCCCCACAGACGTGCTTTGGGTGAAACCTTTGATGAAACTTTGACTTGGCCAGTCCATCAGTTCAAGGACTCCAGATTCCTTTTTCTGGGTCAAATAGTCTCTGCACAGCTTTGAAGTATCTTTGAGGTCTTTGTCTTGTTGCTATTTGAACCCATGACCAATCAGATTCAGTCCAGAAGGGATTCAATGATGCACTAACATGTTGTGGTAGAAGTTCTTGTTCATGATGCAGTCGGTTTCCATAACGCTTCCTCAAATGGAATCTCATACCATAATCAAGCTGTATTTCTGCAGACATAAACACAACGATGCTGACTGAAGAGTTCAAACTTGGACTCGCTCACCCAGAGAACCTACAAGTCATCAACAGTCCACTGTTTGTGCTCCCTTGCAAATCTGTTTGCAGGCCTAAATAGTGGCATCTTAGCCTTGTTCCACCAGTCGTCTGCTGATGGTCGTTCTGGAGACTCTCAGACTGATCTAGAAGCTTTCATCTCTGCCTGAAGATCAGCTGTGGTCTTCCTTCTGTCTCTAGTATTTAATATCTTGATCTGTCAACTTTTGTTTCCTGCCTCTTCTTTGGTGCATTTTGTAAGCACCAGTCTTTGCAGTTCACTCCAAAGCATGCCTGACTACACTGTGAACTCAATGATTTACCATTTTGAACAGGAATGAGGAATTTCAAAGTGAATTCCCCTATTTTTACCCACATTAGAGGCGGCTCACTGGGCTTCTCTGAGAAGTCAGAAATTAATCAAGCATAACATTCAACCACTTAAACAATTTTTTTCTATTCAGGAATGTAAGTATTTATCTATACTTTAGAGAGAGAGAGAGACATACTTTTTTTTTGAGGACACCAAACTGTATCAACTAAACCTTTTGTTGTTACTGAGAGAAACATCAAGTAGCAGCCGAATACCCACAAACAAGTATTAATGTAAGTAACAGGCCAAATAAAATCAAAACTATGAATAAACCAGGTGTGGCCCTAAGCAGAACAAAGTCACTCAAATTTATGAAATGTTCTCAGCAAAGATTGTTGTCACAATAAAAACACAATAGCAGCAGCAGGGAAGTGCAGCCTGCAGCAAGCTGCCATAGCGATATCTATGGAAACCGATGGGGTATAGTTTTAGTTTGGCAGCGAATAGCAGCCAGAGAATCAGACTCCTGTGACATGTTGACCTATGTTACATTTTTTGTTTCTAACCTATAACACATGAGCGCGCCTCCAGGCTGCAGAAGAAGTTTACTTGCCTCTACTTGGTTTGTTTTTTGGCATAAGGGAAAACCTCGACTCTTGCACCACTGTACTAGACTAGATTAGACACCTGGACTGGACTTTGTAGTTCCAACAAATCCAAAAGAGTGATACGTCTTCTCTCTGGTAGATGGTGTTTAATGAATTTCAGGAGTTCATATCAATGATTTAAGTTTAATAGGTAAGAGGTAATGGAAATATGACCTTCAGTATTTTAAATCCCTTCTGAAAAAAAGGTGTGCCAAAATCAACATCAGCTATTTTCAATGCATCACACATTTATACAACATTAAGGTCGATACAGATACCCAATATTAAATGACAAAGGAATATCTGATGTTTCCTGGGCTGAAGAGACCGGAAAGATCACTGTATGACCTCTTGTTAGCATTTAAACAGCTCTTTCCATAGATGTTATAGAGGCCAATTATCTCATAAACATTCATAATAAATAAATATAAATACCTAGGACATTTACTGTATCACTCCTTGGGACTGACTCTTTACTGTTGACTATGAATCCTAAATTGGAGTAAACTTGAAAGATATTCACATTTCCCTTCAGTGGATGTTGAACTCAGGGTAACTACATTTTAATAAATTTTTCTTCTATGCGAACTAAAGTTTTGGTCTCACAGTCGAGGAGACAGTGCAAAGTCAGAAGTAGTGATGTGGGCCGCTGTTGACAGGTGTGCTGTGGGTTATGGGCCAGAGCGATGAAGGGAGCTTAGCCTCCGTGATGGATGGAGTGTCTGCTCTACTATGACTGATTACAGCAAGCAGCCAGCGGGGAGACAGGAGGGGCCACGCGGGGCCTCCGATCCCGGCTGGGATGAGGCCAGCAGTGTGTGTCAGTGTGTGTTTGTGTACGTGAGAGAAAAAGAGAGAGAGGTTTGGCTCCTATCAAGCAACAGTCGGACTGAAGCCAGAAGTCAGAAAGACCGAGCAAGTCATCAATAACATACTAGTTTGAGTTACAGCCAGGCTATCAGAGAGAGAGGGAGGGAAGAGAGAAAAACAGATGAGAGACAAAGACAGTGAGAGGGAAACGGGGATGGAGTGGTAGAGGAGGGGAGATACACTGGAGGTAAAGAGGACGAAAGACCTGAAGGACACTGAGCAGCACGGGACTTCAACAACAAGGTATCATTTTCTCAAAGAGAATCAAGGACACAGAGGAAGAAATCAAACATTTGTCCTTTTTATCCTTTTTGTTTTTCTCAGACTGCACAGATAAAAAATGTGCCACATTCCTCTGCTTCTATTCAAGCAGAAACACACACAGCGACTGAGCAGAGTCGACTGGTTCCATCACACGTCCAAAGGATGTATACGACCTTTAGGGATACGGTGGCTGCAGAGGGGACTGTACTAATTCCATCTTAAAAAGTAGTCGGGTCCATTATTTAGTGCTAAATCAAAAAATATATTTTTCATCTGACTTGTTTCAAGAGTCACATTATTTTTTCTGTAATGGGACAACTGACATGCCCAATCTACGGCTTCATTTTTATTTAAAAGAAAATGTCAACATTTTAGAGGATACATGCCATTACGCTGAATTTATGCCAGTGTTTAAAGTGTAATAAAAACAACATCAGAAAAACTGTTCATGTCAGGCTGCAAGTTGGTGAAATTAATTAGAAGTGTTTATAAAATGAGAGCAAAGATTTCAGTGCTGGCAGCTATAGATCCAATATTAACACTGAAACAATCAATTCAGCTCTTTAAACAGAAGCTACGCAAAATCAAATGAACACATCACAAGGGAAGTACAGGGCTATTATCAAGGTGTCGTTAGCCTAGTTTGCCTGTCTAAAAGTCTAAAATGACACCTACCAACAACTGAGCAGTTCACAAATCAAGTGTTATCTTTCTTTATTTGTTATGCTAAAGCTAGCCATGTCCTGACTCCGCTATGTACTTAATGCCATCCTGAAATCCAGGTAGATTTTCCTTTTTTCACTCTTGAAAGAAAGCAGATAAACTTAAACACAAATTGTAGACATAGATTGTTGTTATGCTAACTGCCTACCAGCTCCAGCTAAGCACCTAAAGGGACACTTTAACAATTATCAACCAGCTCTGTATCATTACAATGTGGACAGTCCTGTAAATAAACAATGTTTAAATTCCCTCCATGTTGCCAGCACACAGATAGCTAAATGTAGATTTAAGGAAAGGAACAGAAAGAAATAAACATTACCAATGGATGCCAACTGGTCGTTTGAGCTGAGAGTTAGTGCAATTAGACCAATTTTCTGTTGGCAAACAATGATGCCGTATTTTGTGGGCGGAGCCTAACTGGTGGCAGAAAGTGACAAGTTTACCTAGCACTGTGAGTGGTACAAGTGTCAACATATGGATTGCCCAGATGTTTTTAACATTTATTTTCATGGTTTGTCAGCAAAAGACAGATTATGTTACACGAGTAAGCTAGCCCTCACCAGTGGGGTGAGATTTCCTGACCCATATTCAGTGTCAGAATGGGTTAAAGGACCCAACTAAATGGCTAAAGTTAGACTGGCTGAAAAGCTCAGCGACTGTACCAGAGAAAAACGCGAGGCATACAAATCTCTTAACACATACAATCTTGTACTTTTCAGTCATGTCCAGGACCTTTAATGTTAAGATCTGTCTAAGGATTCATGTTTGTTACAGAAGGTTGTTCTGGGCCATCATAAACAAGTCAAACAATTATACTGACGACAAGCTGCACTTGCAAGGCTGGGTGAGTCTTGACTCTGTTTCATTGTTTCATTTATGTTGCAAAAATGTCAATCACTAGATCAAACGTTACTGCTGCTACTGTATGTAAAACGTTACTCTAAGTTACACATCATGTTGTAACTGTAGGGCTAATAAAATATCCCTGATATCAAACGAGCACTGCAAATACAAGAATTTGGGATGATCTCATCCGTCCAGTCTATCTGTTTAATGGCAACCAACCATAAACGTCTCTGTCTAGCTTCAAAGGGTGTCTTTGATTGATGTCATCGATAAAAAAATTAAGGCCATTTCTGCTCTGACATCCCAGAGCGCAGAAAGATATTGTCACCCCCTAAACTCTTCTGCTTCTCTGTCTTTCCTTATTGTGATCATAGATTGTACTTTCCCCCCGGGTTTAGGTTTTTAGAACTGTAACTTTGACATACCCTCTGGTCTAAAACAACTGTGTTTTGTTGCTAACACCTCTCATAAAAAAAGACAAATTAGCATATTTCCTAAAGTGCTGAACTGCTGTTTCTTAAAAAGAGACAAAGATGAGGACATTCTCTGATACTGTCAGATCATCATTTGGATTTGTACATACACACAAAACCTTTGCCTGAAAGTGTCATATCTTCATATTAATACCTTATGTGCTCCTGCACCTGTGCACACACATTAACTCTCAAGGCTCACACATTTAATTACAGCAACTGAGAAAAAGTTCCCTGTGTAACCTTCAGAAACACTCAGGCTGCATGTTGGTTTTTCAAATCTGTTTTGCTGGCAATGGAAGTTCTTCCTGACATCTTATTGAGTGTGGCAGCATATTGCTTGTCAGTGGTACGTGGCAGCGTGCAGGTAGAGCCGGTAATGGCTAATCTTATTTCTTACCAGGCTTATTTCCCAAAATTTGGTCGGGAGCCTGATATGGCTTGTGTTTCTCGGATGACTTCACAACTAATTTTCTACCAAGCGCTCAGACGCCAACGCCGGTGTTAACCTGAGGCGTCGCAATGCTGTGCCGTGCCTGTAGACAAATTAGACGGAGCCCCAGAGGGCGACAATTACATCAATATGGATGGGGAGGGAATTCTAAAATTTCATGCAATCAACTGATCCAAAGCTGATAGCTTGAGCCCAAACATGCAGCATGGACGTGTTTAGTGCCAACACTCCCCGATACCTAAAATCAACATGTCTGAGCAACTAGGATTACTATCAGTAGATCTGTGTAACTGCATCATGTTCAGTGAAAACAGAGGGATCAGATTCTTCCCTACGGCAGAGACGACCCAACATTTTCTGACGCCAAAGCTACTAACAGTAATTGAGGGAGATGGATACGCTCCTACAGAGAATTTAATTAGTATGTTACACTACTACATGGAGACCGCTGGGGTTATAAGCAGACAGTCTCTTTGCCTGCTAATTGAGTTAGCAGTGAATGAGATGATTGCTGGAGCCATCCGTGCTGGTTCCCTAAGAAACTTCTCAATAGCACTTGTCATCAGTATAACAGGAAACGCCCGTCACTGCTCATCTACACATTGACGTCATCGATAAGAGATTTGCATAATGATATTTTCCTCAGGGAGAGAACTTGAGGTCAATTAACATCACTGTCACCCCAGAGCAGAAACAGGGTTCAGGCTCTTTCTGTAAGGACTCGCACTCTCCAGGTTGCTGTTAGTTTGTTTCAGATTACTGAAGATCCTATTTAAAAAATAATAAAGAAACATTGTTAAGTGTATCACACTGTCTAACCTCCAGTCCACATGTACAATTTTACTCTGTTTATCACAGGTCTTATAAGGGATGCTGCAGTAATGCCTTAAACCTGCACTCACTTTGATGGCCAGCAGGGGGCTACACCACTATAGAAGTCTATAAGAAAACATTTTATTTATTACTTCAGTAAACATCCTCATAATGAGTCTATGGTCTCAATGGCTGGTTTCAAGTCTCCTTCAGTACAGCACATTTACTTTGTAAATGATGGTCTTATGTAGAGTAAAATAGATGATAAAGCAGGGTATGCATTAGGCTCCACTCTCATCTAAGTCACTACCACGGTGTTGTCTGTGTGGTGCTGTTGGATTAGCCAGACCAAATTCTCACTGACCAGAAAATCACCGTTGTTGCTTTCATATGCCAACAAAAGCATTATTTTCCTGCTAAAAGTTTGCTTTGGAGGGGCAGTGTTTTCCAGCTGAAATGCAGCTCAGCTGGTTGCTATAATATGGAATATTTGAGAAAGTAAAAATGTCGGCACAAAGTAGACTACGTGCTCTGGTCCTCCCTCTGGCTGAATGGAAGGCTGAAGCATGCAAGGAGAGAGGATGGACCCGCCACTGGTCTTTGTAACCAGCGTGATTCATTCCTCCTCTATTGTTTTTGTCGTTTAGTAGCACTGTCTGTGACTGCTGGTCTTTGTGGCATTTGTCCCGCCCCTCCTTTACTGTGGTGAATAACAGTGGCATTGTTTTAACGTTAACCAAAAGTTGAACATGTTAGCTATCTCTGGAACCGTAAAGAAATCCTTGACATGCAGCACTCTGTGTAGAATAGACGCTCAGAAGCTCATGAGAAATGCTTTGGTGGACACACAACACCACCAGATAGAGTGCACTTAGTGCACTGATCTATCTAGATCTTGCTGACCCGAATGTCTTGTTCAACAAGACATTTTTAATAAAAACGTAGTAAAACACAGTCCAGGTGTCAGCTCTTCATAGCTGCATCTTGCTAACGCTAGCTAACTTATTTTCACTGTCTGGTCCAAACACAGTCACGTCTGGCTCTAAAATAAACAACATGGTGATGGCCAGGGCCAAAATGCCAAACTGGGCTTTCAGACAGTAATCAAATAATCAAAACAATAGGTGATGTCATGGTGGCTGCATCCACTTCTTTTATAAAGTCTATGGTTTATCCTGTAACTTTTTACTCTAGCCAGATGCCTGTTCATCAGGCAGATTTCACTTTCATTTGTTTTTATTCTTTCCTCAAGAGGTCACTGAGCCTCCAGACTGAAACTAAGTGAACATTTGCATATTAATGAAATCCAGTTTTTGCTGTCCCACAGGTATTCTCTGACCAATAGGTGTTTGTTCCAGCTTGATTTGTATTCAAATAGTCACAGGCCTCTTTGTGCATCAGCTACACAAGGAGGCCTTGGCTTGTAATAAAAGTCACACTGTCAAAACAACACACACCACACACACACATGCCTGTGTAAGTGTGAGTTCACATGCACATTAAAAAATAATTGAGTATTCTAACCTTTGCTTTGTCCCTCTTTGACATTTCTTTGTTTATTTTTTGTGCAGCAATAAACACAACAGAAGAAAGGAGCAGTGATTACACTTTGATAACCTAACTTAAAGAATTCATCTGTTGACTCTTGATAAGGCTGGCAGCTCTTTTCAGAAACTTGTAAATAGCAAGATGAATATATGACAGAGCTTTTATTACATGTTAGCAGAGTCACAAATCTATACAGCACAGAAAGAATAAATAACTGAACTCAAGTGTGGAAAAAAACTGAGTTTAATCTCACCTGTGATTGGTGCTCCTCACCCTTGTTCACACCCTGCACCTGCAGCAGGTTCTTGGCCACGCCCACACACGGCAGCCCCGACAACACTCCAAGATGACACGCAAGCCCAAACTCTGCAAGGTTCAAACACAGGCAGTGTCACATCCTGTGCAGAGGGCACATTTAATTCAGCTAATTTTATTGAAGCTGTACGCTGTTTGTTTGTTTGTTTCAGGTAGCACTGGACAACAGACTGCTACAAATATACAATGCGTGAACATGAATTTATTCAGGGTCTTCCCATTCTGCTGACCCTGCGTAAATGCAGCATAACCCCTAAATGGAATACAGCCATTATAAATTTGACCTGCGTTTTCCCCTGAAATTAAATGTAAAAAAAAAAAGCCATCAATAGTGTAAACATTCCTAGGTCAGCCTGGTTCACTTTGACTTACCTCTGTAGTGGAAGAGACCATTACCATCCACAAACACCACCTGAGGAGTGCATAGAAAACACATATGACTGAAATGTATTTACAGAACAAAGCTAAAGCTGTTCATTTCCTTCTGTACAGCCGACATTCTGACAGCCAGAGCAGGAAAAGCACAGGTGGAAACAATCATGTTCACAGTGGAGCAGAGGCATCGTTAGTGTTATTAGTTCCACCTGTGCTTTTCCTGATATGACAAAATGCCAGCTGCCAAACCTTTTTCTGCTTATCTAGAGTCTATAGGTGCGTTTATATTTACCTGTGTTAATTTGTTTATCAAAAAACACTGAAAGGAAACAAAAAAAAACACTTGACACATCTTGAATGATCACAAAAAGGAAAGTTGGTCTATTGATAAAAGCAAATTTGACAAAACGCATTGACAGACAATTGTATTTTAAAATAGATTTTTTTTTATTGTTTTGTCGACATGTTATTCTTTTAAAGTCAGTTATGAAGAAATTCTGCCAAAGGGAAAACCCCCATTATTGCTTTTTACCCGACGGCCGACGACAATGTGTCGTCATTTTGTGCGACCAGCTCAGCAGCGAGTAGTGTCTGAAACCGTCTTAGGTTGAGTCCACTATATAGTCCACTATCTGCTGCTCACTATTTAGTGGATAGGGAGTAGGGAATGAGTGAGTGATTTCGGACACAACCAGTGTCTGTGTCATCAGAGTGTGAGTCCAAGTCGAGCCATCATGAAAATCAGACCAGAAGTCAGACTCCAAGCCTCGAGTACTCCATCCCTGGTCCCAACTGTATACAAACTGCATGCAACAGTACATACTTTGTAAGAGCTGCTGCAGAATGTACTAAAAGTAAAGAAAAAAAGGTTTGAAGGCAGCTATAGACTGTATAATAAAGATGAAAACATCTCAATCATTCCCTGGTGGCTGGTTGAAGTACAAGTCATTGTAGTGGACTACCATGGTCCATCATCATAAACAGTCAGTGTTCTGAATGGTATAATGGTTTTCTGATTGAAAAACTGACTCCACCTACTTCAAAGAACCAACTCCTAATATTTGCATTATAGTAGAGGATGGAAGCATTCATTTGCATTTTCTTTTGCCAGTTTTCAAGAAATCTGTTTAAATGACACCAGCTACTACCACTGATTCCGTGTCAGACTGAGTGTGAGGTAGCAGAGTATCTTTGTGCTAAGGCTCAAAAGTTAAAGTTAGTAGGTGACAAGATCCCCACACTGATCCTCTAACTCTTCCAACCCCACCACACAGATGCATTTTTTAAAGCCAAAGGTGACTCTGCTGACACATTTCAGCGGTGAATCATAAGTCACAGGGAAAGACTCACTTCAAAGGTTGCAGATAAAGGGAGCAGTGACTGCATCTGTCCGGGGCTAAATGTCAGTAGATGTACAACTCTGTATATGTGTGTGTGCGGTGGGTAAAAGTGTGTGTTGTTTCTGCACACCTAAGTGCATGGTGACAAAGGGACAGAGTGGGAGGAAGTGAGGGAGGTGTGTGGGCTGCGACAAACAGAAGTGAGTGGGTGAGAAGGAATTAGAGGCGACTTTCTGAGAAACAGCGAGAGAAGGACAACAGAAGACTTTTGTCATTCAGTGTGATTTAATGTGCAGGAAGTGAGCGAAGGTTTATACCTTTTAAATGAGGCCAGGGATGTCAGTAATTTGTCTGTCTTGTTGGATGCGTCAGTAGTTAAAAAACTGAAAAGTGATCATGTTAGCATGCTGCATTATTTGTAATGACCAGCAGGGGGCCAAACCACTGGCTGTAAAAAAAGAAACCCAGATTCTATAGATAACTATGAGAGAATGATCTGACTTCTTGATTTATTGCCTAAGTAAAGATTCTAAAAATTCGTTTTACATTTAATTTTAGTTTTAAGTCTTGGAAAAATAAAGGTGGTCAGCATTTGAATGTTGATTTAGAATTTGAACAGTTACAGTTGAGTTTTTCAGTTGAGAAAAAGTAGTGCCAAGTGAAACAGCTATGGATAGCAAAAATCGGTGGACATATTGTAAATGTAGCGTATATAACATTTTGAAGGTGGGCCTTTGTGAAGGTGGTTAAAATACGTTTTGCAGACAGGGACTGCAGCAATACATTCAATTGTTTCATGCCTGGAGCACGCACTGGTTCCAAAGACCATCATCTGCTAAATATCCAAACCATCCCTTTAAAGACATCCTTTTGTTATGAATGTGTGTGTACAGAAGCTGACCTGAGGCAGGAGTTCAGGCTGGTTGTTCTCCAGCCGCCGCAGAGCCTCCAGGAGGAAGGGGGTCTCTCTGAAGGCCAGGAAGCCGGCGATGTAGGGGGCCGTCAGGGTCACCATCTGACTGTCCTCATACAACACCTGGGAGAAGAGGAGAGAGACAGAAAGACTGGTTAATATCTCAGTACACTACCTGCTCACTCATTGAGTTTGATACATGGATCTGTGGAATGCTCAGAGAACCCCATCAGGGTTCAGGTGGCGCATGCTTCGGACAAATGTGTCCACCCCAGAGTATAAAGTAAGGGTGAGTCCACACACACACTCAAGCTGTGCGACATAATTACTAACATCCCCCATCTGGCACTAAGTGAAACATCTGTTACTTGTTGTTGATTTAAGGCTGTGAACATGTTTTGGACATCAGACAAGCTATTCTATTTAATTCCCCTGCTGTGTTTACAAGTGGATTTAAAATAATATTACAATATTTTTGTCTGCTACAAAAGTATACATGTCTGCTGTGTAAATCTCACGCCTCATGTTCAGCTTTCAGATAAAAAATCAGTACACAAAAAATGTTTTATATTTTAGGTTTCTTGACTGTCACTTCCTGGGTGTGCGTGGTAGGGTTGGATTACTGAGTGCAAAACTCCATCTTCCCATTGACCCCCCTGGGCATTGTCGATAGTTGGTTTGTTGGGTGGGCCACGTCATTGTGCCACTGTACATATTTGTATACGTCTCCGCTTTTTAGAAACACTAGTGTCAACTTCAAACATAATAACAACAATGGCGGACTACATCATCTCTCTACAAGTGTAAAAAAAAAAATGTTTTTAAATGAATGATGCACGTTTTAGTTGGTCTTGTTGGTCACAGTAACCCGGCCCCCAGGCCCTGATGTGAGCAGTTTGTGGTTGGAGACCAGCACCGGCTCTGAACCTCAAACCACCTTAGTCCGAAGGGGTATATGTACACCTTAAAATTCAACATATCTGTGTTTTTCTGGCAAAAACAAATGTCACAAGTATCAGCTAAGATAGCCATTGCCAACTGATTCAAATGATTGTCGAGTGTTAATCAACCACTGGCCAAAGTCTATTGTATGGACCAATTACAATTTCCCTCGCTGTCCTTCAACTCAGAGAAAAGCTTCTTTTCTTATGAAAAACTGTATAGCCATAGCATCCCACTAACCAACGCACAACACACACAAAAAACATCCACGTCAGCATCAGCAGGGTTTATAATTTTCAGCTCATTGTGAGAAATGATGCTGTAACGTCAGATAAAAAATATCACGACAAGGTCAGCAAACAATGGCAACAAATAAAACATGCAGAAGCTCTTGTTGCCACATGGAGGCCATCCTGTGGCGTCTCAAGCCAAGGATACTTTCAGAAGGGACTTAGCTATCAGAGACGTCAACTACCATTGTGGATATGTCAGTGGTGTATTTCTGACTGTATTGACCTTCATCCCTCTCTGCTACAGTGGTGATAAAACATCAGGCTCTTATAAGGATATTTATTCACATTAAAGTGTAAAAAACTGCATTTAATACACGCTTATTTAAATGTATAGGAGTATATTATATTTTATTTTTACAGTCTATGTGTGCAACATGTTAGCAGTGTGACTCTGTGTCACAAATGGCCTTTGTGTCCAGTGTCAGAGTAAAATGAAAGCAAGCAGTAAACATAATCCCATTATCCCACGACAGCATTTCTGAACAACATTTCATTATCCTCATTGGGTCGATGTATCAACAACATACACTGACAAATGTCATTAATTCTAATGGCTTATATAATGAGAAGGTGCCTGCAGTCCATGTTAACGCACAGATAAACAGCAGGGAGGAGAAATGCTAGTGAGAGGCCATCCAAAACACTAAGTGAAATGAAAATTGGGACGCCAAGGTCACTTCAACAGCAGCCGATTTAACAAGACTCGACCTTGAGTTATATTGTATATTAAACCTGGACTCTCCCATGTATTAATATTGCTTCTTAAGCTTGGCAAGAGCTAAATTGACTTCACACTTTTCAAACTTTTTTGGTTAAAAATATTAAAGGACCCTCCAGACATGTTATAAAAATCCTCTATATGAATAGCAATTTAAGCATGGTTATCCCACATAAGGAAGTAGTAATGAGTAGGGGCTGGAAGCACATCTACTCCTCCTCCCTCAATGAGAAATTCTGGATCTGGCCACCGCTGCTCGTATGCTAGGTTGACCGGTGAAAGTGACAGTATGTGACTGACTGTCAAATCAGTGACTAGCACTCATATCAGAATGATAAAGTATACTTAGCATCTTTATGTTGTTCGTCAGCCTGTTAGCTTGGAACTGGCAGTGGCCAAAACTGTGTTAGTTGATGTGAAACATACAATAAAGTACAATATAGCAGTGTGTTTTTGCTCTCTGTACTGGCAGATTCTGGTTTCTTTCAGAGCTCAGCAGATCAAGTTTACTCAGTTGTCACCATGTAACCTAAATATAGACCTGATATTAAATTAAGTTAATATAGACAGCAGCAACAGCTCTGAGACAATTTTTTTTCAAAGATGCTTAGGGTACAATTTGAGATTGTCCTAAAAATTAAAAAATGCAGGAGACTCATCAAAACTAGAGGCAGTTTAAAGCTTTAATAGGATCTGTTTTGGTATAAGAAAGTTAATGATCAGAATGCTGCAGATAATAATCAGAGGAATCCTCTGAGATAATGGTAAATCACTTAAAATCACTTCCATTCCTACCAAAACCAACCAGGCAGCCCTGAAGACAGTCATCTGTGAAGTGTGTTCACAGCCTTAGCCATACATTCACATTCAGGATTTATACAATATCATTTTTATTTTTATTACATTTCATCCAAATATTCTGAAAGTGTTTAACATTATGATATTTTGTTATATTTTCATTATACATGTTTAATATATTTGTGTTCTGGGATCTTGGTTGTAGAAATATTTTTTCTAACAATTGCAGTTTGTGTTATGTAAGCAGTTGGGACTCTGAGCACATGCAGTTTGTTCCCACTTCTCACCACTAGAGGCCGACAAAGCTCTACGTTTATCCGTAGTCATTGCTTTTAGTGTGAAGACGGCTCACCTCCAGTTCAGGGAAGCTGAGTACCACGAGCTGGGCGCAGGCATTGACGTCGTCCCCTTTGATGAAGGAGAGGTCCACTCCTCCGACTCTCTCCAGGCCTGAGAAGTCTGGACTCCTCTGCCAGTCCTCAGTGTCCTCCTCCACCAGCTGCTGTCTCAGACGAGCCTGCTCACTGCAGAGGGACAAACGGACTGGAATCAGTTCTCACTGTCATGGTGACTGACATGCAATCCATTATATGGACTGAAATGTTTGATATTTTTGCAATAGTGCTGAAGATGTATAACTAATAATGTTTTAAAAATCCACTTCAATAATAAGTAGTTGGAAAACACATTAAAAATAGATTTATTTATTTATTTTACATTGCACACAGGGGGTTTAAAGCTGGCTATGCTATTTTTATTCTAACAGAATAA
>CAFUXE010000710.1:379474-444174 GCA_903364295.1 Serranus cabrilla
GGGTGTTGAAGTCCTCAAGCTGCCAGTTTCTACCTGGAGATCATCGAGCTGGACTGTGATTGGCTGGAGGAGGTGGTGGCGGCGCTGAGCTGAGAAAAGCCGCTGTGGCTCGACTCCAGGCTGGTCATGGAACCCCTGAGGTAACAGACAGAGAACATGTGAGCGGACACAAACTTCACACGTGTGTACCTGCAATCTGCTACTGACTAACTGAAGGCATTCTGTGTGCATGACTCGTGCTCATGCTGCAGAACCATGCAGCCAGATCAAACCTACAGGAGGGAGATTAATTCACTCTGTGTGGCACATTGTGTTCAGGCTCTGCCATAGGCTGTAACAACCAACAGTGGATCAGGTAGGAAGGTTCGAGTGTGAGAGGACCTCAAAAGACCCAGATTCTGCACATGTTGCAGTAAATGGTTTAGCTATGGGGGAAGTTGGACTGCTTAGTGTTCGTTTGGATCAATGACTCATTATACAGACAACATGTACAATTTACCAATACCTTCTATGAGGCCCGTGTCTATAATGTATCATACCTAACTACATAATGCATGACAATGCATTACAATTTAATTACATGATCATAATACTTGTTGTACAAGTTTGTACTGTTTGTGATCCCGGCAGAGATTATTGTTTTTATGTGGCTGTAGTGGGCTCTGTTTTATAGCTGGATACCATAATAATATTATTCAAAAATTAAAGATAAAATAAATACAATTATTCTAAATGATTAATCAATTATGGCAATTAATTTTCAGTGGATAGTGACCAATAGAACAATAGCTTTAGCTTCAGTATTATGATTATATTCTTAATGCTTTGTTGTTGTCATTAGCCATCCTATTGCAGCAGGTCATATGGCCTTACACCCATATGATTAAAGGGATAAGACATAAGACATATATTGCTGTTAATTAAAACTCTTATGACTTTACTTTTATGATATTCATGCACTTTCATTCTGACATCTTGAGGGTTTTTAAAAAAAGAAGAAAAGTAGTGTGTATGATACTGTAAATAAACGTCCACACTAAAACAATATGACAAGGGATCAGGTCACAAGAGGACACTGATGCATTTTGAGGGGTCACAGTGCAATAGGACAATGGTTCCCATCTTTTGTTGCTTATGAATGCTTGGTGTGTGTTAATAGGTTGTTGTGCAGGAACATTACAGAAGTGGTAAATTCCACATTCTTAGATTGATGTCTTCAATATTCAGACATTTCAACCAGATGTATCAACCATAAGCAAAACATCCTGTTCAATGCTACTAGCATTAGTTAGCTGCATAGACTGTATAAAAGAAGTGAACGTAGCCACCGTGACATCACTAATTGGTTTGTGGACTATGCCACGCCTCTTTCCTAGTGGACAGGTCACCATGTTAGCGACTTGTCAATCACTAGATAACCACGCCTTAAAGCATACCCTGCTTTATAGAATAGATCAATCCAAATGGGACCATGTCTTACAAAAGTAAACATCGTGTTGTATTGAAGAAGACTTGACACTAACGGTTGGGACCATAAACTAATTTGGAAAATGTTTACTGAGGAAATAAATAAGCGACAAGTAGTTTCATTATCCTACAGACTTCTATACAATTAGACTTCTTTTTGCAACCGATGTAGTCGCCCCCAATAGGCCAAATAAGAGAACACAGGTTTAAGTCACTTCTGCATTGGCTACACCCACGTCTTTTATACAGTCCATGGTTAGATGGTCATCTCAGGCCTGTTTTAGAAGCCAAAGTCAAATGACACAGCAGGTGCACTGAAAGCAAAGTAAGATTCTGTAAATTGGTAGTACAAATGGATGAGTGAAGTAAAAATGACAAGAAATTAATCTGTGAGCAGGTATGCAAGTGCATGGTTTGGTGTATGTTGTGAACTTGCAGTATTTGAGAACTGGTGTGCTGAATTTAACTCAGCCTAGGATTCCTGATATTGTTAGTCATGCAGGCAGGGTAATTAAAGCCAGCAGGTACACTGCAGGCTTAGTGAAAGGATTCTTTCTTCAGTGTGAAGAAAACAACATCCTGTTAGCAAAAGGCTAACCAAAGCCACAAGCGAGATCAGATGCAAACAAGCATCTCTGTGCAGCATCAGAAGCGTGACTGAAGCACCATGAAGGGGGCTGATCAAATCAGCAGCAATGACAATGAGCTAGTGCTTAAGGAAAAGGGGCAAACACTGAGCCACTTACAAACTCTGCACATCACAGCAAGCCGTTCTTCACAGGAAGAAGACAGAGCAGGAGGAGGAGAGGGTTGGAAGCGATAAAAAAAAAAGAAAACAGGAGCAAATTGGACAGAAAGAGCTGGATTAAAGGAGTCTCCTGAGGGAGGGAAGCATTTCAAAACTCTGGGCCTAAAAACTCATGATGCTCTGAAGGCTCTTCATTCTGTCACTTTACATTACATTACAGATTTAATTCAATATATCAAATGTCATACGTGGCACTATTTGGTAGATTGTAGAGGGGGAAAACTGAAAGAAGGAAGGAGTGAAAAATGTCAGAAAGGAATAATGCTTGAAACTATCACAACATCATGATAAAACACTTTGAAACAGCGAAGGTATGGACACGTACACTTCACATGAATAGCATGGGCATAAATGTATGTCTTTGTCTTTCACTCGCGCACACTCAGCTACTAACCTAAAGTCCTCCGAGCCCAACACTTCAGTGTAGTACATGACTTTGCACTTGTGCGATGAGACCTGCAGGGTGGCTAGCACATCATCTACTCGGGGTAGGTTGGTGGCTGAGCAGGCCGGCATGTTGTGGAACTTCCACTGAAGGATGTAGAAACCAGGCCACCGCGTAATGTGGGAACCCTGAGGAGAGGACACATAAAGAGTACAGATTAAGCTTTTTCAAACATAACCATGAAATGTGTGAAAAAAACACATTTTCATTATCCTGGAACCTCACCTGCACACTCTCGCCCTCCTTGCAGGTGAGCGGGGATTCCACCATGCTGTAATCTTGTCCCAGAACCCAGGACTTGTCAATGAGCTGGACGTTGTTGCCTACTGGGGACGTGATGCCGTGGGCCAGGGGCTCTTTACGTGGAGGTTGGGGGGCCCGCTTGGAGTGGAAGATGTTGAAAACTACATCGCCTTTGCACATGTCAAAGTCCCAGGTGATGACTGAGGAGGCATCGATGATCTCAATCAGAAGCTGTTCAGAGAAAGAGGAAGAAGGGAAGGAAGACGGCCATGGGAAGGTTGGACAGAAAGGGACATTATTAGACTTTTTTAGAAGAGAAACAAGAGAGAAGTATACTAATGTAAAGCAAAATATTTCATTCATTTTATTAGCTTTATTTACATGCTTTCTTTCTAAATGACAGGAATGATGCTATAGCACTATGACTGTGAACCTCGCACTCTTTATTTTAGTCCTTCATACCAACACATTTAATCCAGTTTGTTTACATAATGCCACTGTTATATTGTATTTTGTCTATACTAAATACTAGGGGGATTTTTTTCCCCACAATCTGGGAAATGTCAATGATTAGCAAAAACATAGATTTTGATGCATTGCATCAAACACTGCAGTGCGCCATAATACAGCAGCAATATTTCCTTAGTGAAAATCAGGAAAATAGCATGTTTTTACATGAGAAAAGGGCTCAAAGTGGTGGTAAATAGTAAAAACTACAATAATAACATCAACAAACTACAGAAGTCAGGGATCTTCAGATAGATCTGATAGCTGTAATATCAGTGGAATCAATACAGAAGTTGAGGTTAAACTTTCAAAATTTGAGAAAAAAATCACTAACCATTAATGCCATATGCATGACCAATTATAAAAAATAAAATTAAAGAGCCAAAAATGCCCTCTGTGCAGCACAAGGGTTAAGCACCAGTCAAATGTTGCAAAACAAACACCGTCAGTGACAAAGAGCAGCGAGAGAAAGCTGAACATCTGTTTGTGACAAGCTCATTACCATGAAATCAAACCATTTCCAGAGGGGTGATTATGTGTGACGATGCAGCTCTTCCTTTGGTATAAATCATGTAACATGATTAAACTGTGTGTCGCTGCAGACAGATTATGTTATAAAGCCATGCCACATTTGTTCCACATCTGAAATTCAAAACCATGAGGCAGTCCTCTACCACACTGAACCACCAGATGGCAGCCCTTTCCACAAAACCTCCATCAGAGACACCAGGCAGCTCTCTGCTGAAGTGTCCTACATACTCATTTAAATCATCACCACAGGTTTCTCTTTTCTCCTCACTTTGCTGCTCTCAGTTAAGCCTCACCTCATGCGGAGCTCCCTTGAAGATGCTGGCGCTTTGGTAGATCGTCTCGGTCCACAGACGGATATCTTCGTTCTCGAGCTCCTCGGCTGTGCGGTACATGGACTTGGGAACCAGGCCGCCCTCTGGTACCTCACACTGTAGAGCATGCGCACAAATGCATACGCAGAATTAGGTCAGCAAAGGACATCTCAATGTGAGTGGTGTCGTGTCTCTGAAAGTTCATATTCCAAACTAAATAATATTCTCAAATGATAAGCTCCAACTGTCACTCACCATACACTCTCCTGCCAGGAAGTCAGGGATGATCTCCTTGTCTATGTAGTCCACCAGCCCTCCAGGACCCTGGTAGTCATTGCCTGCATAGATGAGGAACTTCTTGCGGGTGTTTTCATCAATGAATGGACTCACCTAAGGGCAGAGGCAGATGTGTGTATGTTTTATGGGCATGCTAAATTGGTAAAATCCTAGTTATTCCACAGCAATTAATGAATTTACAGCTATAACAGCAGCAGAGCAGGATGTGTGTGTTTGGGTGGTTGAACACTGATTTACCACACTATAGTGCTGTTTTATTGTGCCGTTATAAATTGATATAATTAATGTTTCCATGTATAAAACTGAGGGTGGACCACAAGCTAGAAACACCTTTAAATTCCCTATCATCTCGTACAGCGAGTAGCATATGACACATTACTTGGGCTAATAAGTATTTCGTCCTGCTTCCTACCAGTGTCCACAGGACAGGGAAAACCCTGGGAGCTCTTAGGATAAGCAGCCGTCCCAGAGTCTCTGGGTAGTTTGCCTCCACGACCTCGATGATCCTCAGCAGCGCCTTGACTCCTGGTCGCCACAGGTGACGCATGTTCAGCCCCTCCAGATCAACAAGACACGTCCAGCAGCTACAGCAGAGGAAGAGAGAGGATTAGAGAGTGGATAAACGCACGCCACAAACACACCCTAGCACACAACTGGGCCACAGCCTGCTTCCAACCACTTAGCACCTGTCACCCTGAAGTAAAGCTTAAGTGTTGAAGGCAATGCTTCCTAATTCTGAACCCTCTCCTCCTCCTCCTCCTCCACGTCCTCCCCCCTCCCTGTGTCTGTGCCGGCCTAGGGCTGTGACGTGACAGCCATTCACAGTTCACATGCCTTCCTGCGTGGCTCTTATCCCGGCCACCTCCTTCTGTTTGACAGGACTGACAAATGACAGATGCCGTCTCCCTTTCTTCCCTCTCACTCTCTCCATCGCCATCTGAATCAGTGAACTCAAAGTGCCTGGTGCATTCCTTCCATTTTGGGGGAGATTATTCTCTGCCGGACTCACTCATCACTGAATAGTTTATGCTGCCTGGTATTCTAAAAGGGGACTTTTTCATTCCTTTCCATTAAATTAATCCTGCATTTCATCATATGAACCTTTAATACACTTTTGCTGAGAAATGTGCATTTTCGTAGAGCTATAAATTAGAATTATTTTCATGATGACCTGTTATATCAATTCTGATTTTGATTTATTGTTGTCAATTGATTGTCAGGACTTTAGGATAGTGAACTCTGACTTTTGTATAATCTTGGGCTTATCTTGCTTATTTTATACTTATGCATTATATCGTATATCGTATTTTTCTTATTTGTATTTATTCTATTGTATCCTGTTGTCATTGTATTGTTGTATTGTACTTAAATACCGGACTGCTATGACAACCTAATTTCCCTTCGGGGATGAATAAAGTAATCTATCTATCTATCTATCTATCTATCTTTATTGTATATTTGTACTTCAATTAAGTATTCTTTATTCTGGCCTTTGAAGCCCAGCGTCAGGAGTATTCCTCCTACACTTTAATGTGCCGAAATGTTGTTAAAATCTCAGAAAGCAGTGAAAACAATCACCATTTCCGAGGCTCCAATGTGACTCCAAATTGCTTTTTGTCCAAACAGTCCAAATTAAAGTTTAGAATAATATTAAAGAGAGAAAAGCAGCAAATCCACAAATTGAAAGGAGCATTTCTACTTATAGTAACTTCCTTTATAACTGATTAACAAAAGGGCAGCCTAATAATTTTGTGTTGATTCACCGAATCGATTCTGTTTACCTGATAGGTCGACCGAACACCTTGGTGTTCTCCTCACAGCGTCTCAGACCCTCCTCATTGATCGACAGCACCTGAAATGACACAACATGACCTCAGTGGTCTATCGAGCATTGGGCTCTTACACTTGAAACCTGAGCTTACAGTGAGTGCAACATTAAGCACACTATTTATATTTGTACTGTACTGTATACCTCCTGGAGTTATTACACTTGACAGGGCATGCCGGTGCACATTAATACCCTAACCTGTAATCCAACCACCGACTGTGTGACCTGTAAACTAATCAACCTACATCTATACACGCCAATACACGCATCTAGAAGTGTGTTTCAAGTTGTGTCACATACATGTCTGAGCAGAGACTCCTCTCCGAGAGCACGGACCAGTCCTTTGGTGTCCATCTGGCCCAGCCTCAGGATGTACAGAGGACGACCATCTAGAGGAGTTAAACAAACATTTACATCATTTAGGACATGATTTACATACAAGGAAATGTCTGAATAGTCCTTTCCTCTGTTGTGTAACACAATAAGTGACTGTGGACACTGAGAAATGCTTTAATCTTTTGGTTCTGTTGATCCATTAAACATACTTGAGGAACCCTTCAAATAGAAAGACAAACTGTTCACTGATGTGGGAACATGTGTTCATTTAAATTTAATTTATACTGTCAACAGTCACCCTCTGTTCCAACAAATGAAGGATGTGACTGTGTGTGAGTGTGTGTAAGCTATTTGGGTAACCAAATAGTGCCGACAAGTTTAATTCACTTGCATGGCTGTGGGTTGCTAAGAATGGCTTTAGTACATGTGGAGTATGTAACTTGATTCCATAAGAAACTGGAGATCTTCCTCTAGTAAACAGCACAAGCATAGCTAGTTAGGACAGCCTATATAAATCATAAGCATGCCTGCACTTCTGTATGTGTGCACACGTGAGATAGTAGCATGTTGAAATCCCACTGGAAGAAGATTAAGGTCCCATATTGACCAAAGTGAGATTTCCATGTACCCTTTTATAATAAAGCAAAAAACCAAACAAAAACAGAAACGCTGACCATCAGAGCAGACTGTTTTTTTGTGGAGGCTTTAAGAGACAAACACTAAAACTGAGAAGAAACGATGTGTTTCTTGAAACCCAAAATACAAACATAAACCCTGTATGAATAAAAGTATAATAACAAGATATGTACCCTTCAATTTAAATGCACACACTGGTAGCGTATGTCGGGTCCTACCTCTATCATGGTGGTGCCAGCCACCAGTGTAGTAGTCTTGGAGGACCTGTGGTGAGGTCCAGGTCTCCAGCAGGTAGTCCACCTGGTGCTGCTTCCTCCATGTCAGCGACTGGCAAAGGATCTCCCGCGCCTTGTCCATGTTGAAGTCCCTGGCACGCAGGAAACGCAGTATGTGCTCGTCCTTAGGGATCTGGACAGTAGGGGGAGAGCGTTAAGCTGTGCTCGATTTGAGAATAATCAACCAATGCAATTACAAAAGACCAACATATATATATTAGCAAGTAAAAAGTAGCTATCAGACTAAAATATCATTCAAAATCTCCAACAACCTCTCCAGCTTCTCCTGTGAATGATTTAATATAGAGGTGGACAGTAGGTCATCAAAGTTCAACATACCTGAAAAAAAATACTCTTCTGTTCTATTCTATCATTACAGAAACTGTAAAACAATTACCTTTCCCTTGTGTGTCTCCTGCAGCCATTTTCGAAGTCTGATCAGACAGCTCTCCTGCAGGGGGGTAAGGTCGCCCAGGTAGCGTTTGATATAATCTGCATCCAATTTATCTGTAAGACAAAACATAACACCAATGTCATTAAATTGTATGCACACTTAATGACACCAACAGCCCATTAACATGCTGTAATTTGTCAATTCAAGGCTTATTAAAGTTTAACCACCTTTTACAGAATTATTTTCTTACCTTTGCTCTAAAATGTGCCCTCCATGACTAATCAATGAGGCCTTGCTTTCTAACAGTGCTACCTTAGTGTCTGAACAAATATTCCTATTATTCTTTAAACATGCAAATAGGGCTGGCTTATATTTTTCAATCTTTAGGAGCAGACCTTCAGGTGTACCAGCCAGGTTCTCGTTTAGGCTGTCGGCCTGAAGTGCGCTGGTGTCCGGCTTTATGTCCTGAGCAGCGCTGTCCCTGGCGTCAGTAGGCAGCGGGATAGAAACGGCAGGCGTGACCGCCAGTTTGGGGAGGACAGGTGGGCTGGTGAGGAGGCTGGTTGGTCTGGGAAGAGGAAGGGGAAGGGAGGAGGGAGTCCAGCGTGGCACATGAGTGATCCCTTCGTCTTGTAGCTCCTTCAGGTAAAACTCGATGATTTCTTTTCCCTGGAGGGAAGTGAAGAGATGAAGAGTGAGAATCATGGCAAACATAGCAGAAGACACTGTGTAGTGAGGTATTTGGAATACAAATGTTACATTGCACTTAAACCAAGAAGAGCTAAGGATCTGCTTATTTCTTTAGTTTTGAAGTGTCAGGTAACAGAAACAGGGAGAAAATATAGGGAATGCATCCAACATTGCTCGTATCCATCCTAAATGCAAGCAGATGACTCACTGGGCCCACAGCAGAAGACCCCTGTCCACTCAAAGAGATTATGCAAGCATATTTATGCAATAACAGCATGAGACGGACTGACTGACTCATGATGCTCCAAACTTCCTAGAACAGATGACTGTCAGTTCTGCAGCTATTCGTCTAATGTGAGTTCATGTTTCTGTGCATATACAGGAAGTACAAAGAAGACATGTACATGTACTGATCAGGTGTACGGACACACACACCTTTTTGATACTGCTGGCATACTGCTTCATAGCAATCTTTTCCACAGTGCTTTCAAAGCCAAAGAAGGATTTGATGTCCAGGCTGGCGGTCTGTTCAAAACACGTCCAGTCCTCATTCTCCGGGTGAACCTGTACACACACAAACACGTACTGTATTTGATACTATATACCCATGCAGAAACATGAAGAACAGGTTACTATAGTAACCACACACCCAGCTTCACTCGATGATGACGCACGCAGAGAGCAATTTTCACACTGTGCGCTGTGAGTAGGAGGTGTGTGTCAGTCTGTCCATATAAAATTAGCCAACACTTTACACATCAACTGACATAAACATACAAGGACATACGTGTTTCTGTTTCTGTGTGGAGGACACCTTCAGGTTAAAAACAACAGTCTTTTTTTAGACAAAACAAAAAAAAAAATCATCATGATTAGCTGGTCAGAATCCGTAACATTAACTCATACACAGCACATTTTTCATTCAACTGTCATCTGACTCCAGCTTTGCTACAGCAGCTCTACAGGATGCTTGAGATGAAATGAGACAAACCAAAAAATATATAATATGGAACCGGCATCCATTTTGATAATTTAATAATCCCTATAATGTCATTTAAAAAAATCCAACATCTGCTAGTTTCATGCTTCTTAAACTGGAAAATGTGGTGATTTTCTTTTTCTTTTCTCATACATGATAATAAACTTAATGGTAAATGGACAGCACTTAAATAGCATGTTTCTAGTCTTTGCTATTACTTAAAGCGATTTACACTACAGACGGCACTCATTCACCCATTCACACACACATTCATACTGGTGGCCAAGGCTAACCAAAACGGTGCCACCTGCCACCATCAGGAATTCATTTACACACTGATGAATGCAGCAACGGCTCTGGGTTATCTTATGACATTTTATTGACAAAAACATTAATTGATTAATCAAGAAATTAATTGATAATTGATATTGAAAATGAATGTCATAGTACCAAATTTTCTTTAGGAATGTCCCAAGCTGGGGCCAATGTGAAAATATTTGTATGGATGAGCATCGGCTAAAATACAGCTGATCAAAATCAGACCCATTTTTAACTGAATTCTCCTGAGCTTTGTTATCTCTGCCTGCTAGTGATGTAGCATGCTACTCTCCTCTATGAAAGATGAACTCTACCATGGAGTGATAGATTTGGTCACACAGGTGATTGACTCTTTTCTGAAATCTAGGTTGGCCAAATACACAGATTTGCTAAACTCCCCAACTTTGTAGTTTTGTATTAGTATTTGGACGCTTGTGGAAATTAGGCAAATTTTGAAGGCTACAGTGTTTCAATGTGTCAGATTGGCCACTGATTTAATCCACATTTAGGTAAATATCTTAATCTTTGCCAAAACCACTTAATCTGGAAATTTTGGCAAATAATTTCAATCCATTTTTTAAACCTCATTATTTTTGGAAGACTTAAAATGCTTTTGGAAGGCACTGTGCTAGTAGCTTGTTTACCTTTGGCTACCAAAATATTTCAGCTTTAGCCAGGTCCATTAGCTCAGTCTAATTGAACTGTCCATCCTAGTTACAGTTAGTGCAGCAAGAACCTCTGTGCGGCCCTGGATTTAAGATTAGCACTATAGTTGGTTGGAGGCTAATATGATGTGCTTGACCTCATTAACTCAGAGCACATCCATTCATGAAAAGGCAGATCTGAAGTCAGAGTTAAGCACACAGCACACAGAAGTCAGGCTGGGAGAAAAGCCAAGACATGCTGGTTTCAGATCAGTACTTGTGAGCGTTCAGGCAGAATGTGAGCGGACTGAATTATTCAGAGAGAGCGAAAGGCTGAGAGAGCTAGCAACATGCTTAGTGCTAGTCGAAACATGGCTTTCTGTGCAGGGTAGCAGGGAAGAGATTAGAGGAGACACAAACATTAACATGGGTGTGCTGGCGGCAGTTTGCCATTCAGCAGCTGAACAACAGATTTACACAGTGCGCTTGTGTGTTTGCTTATTTGTCTGTGGGAATACTGTAGATGTGTGGTTCTGTAGAACTCAGTGGGTTGAATATTGCACAAAAACTGCTCTCACTTGGGCCATCTGTACTACAAATACACACACTTGTGTGTTATAAGCTGCTTTTTGGATATCAGTCTGCAATAGACAGAACTTGGGTGTGTATGCTACTGACCGAATAGCAGCAAGTCTCATGGATGATGACCCTGTTGGAGAAGGTCTCATTATGCGACTCGATGTGAAGTGTCCTCTCCTTTCGGTTCAGCGTGTTTTTCTGGATGAAGTACACATAGTCCACACCTGCAATCTGCAAACCACACACACAATAGATCATGTTACAAGAAACTCCACTGAAATGAGACACCCATGTAAGGTTACATCATAACAATGTACTGAACGCAGAGGATAAAATAACAAACTTGAAGTCACTGACAAGTATTGACAAGTATTAAAAAGTAAGGTAGGAATTATAGAGGATAGTAAATTAAAGCATATGGTCAAAGTGTTAGAGCCCCTCTACAATGTGCCCTCAATCCACCAGTAAACTATGGTCCTTTACACCACTAAAAGTGTCTGACGACCTGATGTGCAACATACCCTTTTGAGCAGGCGTGGGGCATCAACATCCAGGGCACAGCGGCGCTCAACCTTGTTGGTGGAACCGTCTTCACTGTTCTCCTCTTTCACCACGTCACTCGCCACAAACATGGGGATAAGGTGACAGGTGGGGAACCGGCGTTCGTAGGCCTGAAAAAAGAAGGTGGAACAGAATTGTTAACGAACACAGTGGTTTGCAACTTGGCAAGGCATGTTTTAGGTTTCAAGTTTCATTCTTGTGAATAGGGCAGAAGAAAAAGAAAATGAATTTCAAAAACTCTCTGTACATGCTGTGCTGAAGGCAGTTTCATGTTTTTCACCCGACTAATTCGATGCTCATATCCTTAACATGGTATTCTTGTTAAGGCTTCTAAGACAGCATTTGGAAATTATTTTATATAGAAAGGTTATGCTGTATTCAATAAATATGATTGATGGGTTCAGAATAAAACCATCTTTAAAATACCACACAGCTACACACTGCTAGTCTACAAGTCTTGTAATGCCTGCTTACATAAAACTAATTAGAAAAAAGTTCAGATATTCCGGAAGAATGCAAGTATTGAGCCAAGAAGGACTGAAGAATCTGAATAGGTGGGCTGAGAATAGCTGTATGCAGCAAACAAGTGAGAGGCCAAACAAAAGCTCCTTCAACCTTGCACCATTCCGAATTTCTCCCTCAAGCTAAGCCAGGCCAAGACTCAAATAAAGCACCTTTACAAAAAAGGGGCTCAATACACAAAAAGGTTGTGTGCCCAAGGGTCACACTGAGTCTCCAAAGTATGTGTTCTCTTAAATGCAAAACACAGACATACTCAGCTCCTGCGTAGAGGGCAGCCAGCTGTTATGCAACATGGCCTTGCCTGGCAGAGTGTGCAGCAGCAGCAGCAGCAGCAGCAGCACCCATTTCTTCCTTTTTCCTTATCACCGTTCACACATCTTGGATCTGATTTGCTAAACTGTAAAGTCTAAACATCAGACCAGACTGGTAAGTTGACAGCACACGGAGTGATTTTCATGATAACATGGGCGGGGGATGGCCAAAGTTAGTCATAACACTGAGCTGGCCTGAGACTGTTATGTCATGTATCCTTTCTGCAGAAACTAACAGGACATTTCCTCATTTTGAACAGCTTGTCAAACTCCTTCCTGAAACTTAAGTCTCCTAGATAGGAGTGACTGTATTTATATTAAAGGAGCAATTGTTGCATATCGAAGATTTTAAAAAGAACAGGGAAGCAAAGACAGATATTAAGAAAGACAAAGAAAACCACCAAGATGAATGTGGCAGTGCAAATCTACCATTTCATCAACAGGGACATAGACCAAATATGCAGCATGCCTGAAGATAAGACAGTCCGGAAGACAAGGGCAGGGACAGACTGTGCATGATCAACTGAAAGAGCGAGTGCTTCTCACAAGTCTAACTGGTAAAGGAGCTGTGTTCTGTGGCACACAGAACAATATCCATATGAGCTCCTGTGATAACCAGGAGAACATAAGTTACTGTACCATGTGCTGATGTTTTTACATCACTACATTTATGTCAGAGTACTTTCTCTGACACTTGCTGTAGATGCACATAGGGAAAGAGGTCGGATCTGTCTTTATAGCCAGCAGTATTCATTTGCACTGTTGTTCAGCACTGTCTTTGATCAGAATAGATGCTTAACGCCCCTCATGTAACACAGAAATAAGCGGCCGGTGCTTCATCTGCACAGGATAAAAAATAAATAAAAAGCTCCGCAACACACAATCCTGCCAGGTAGAAACTAGATATATGGCTTAGAGCCACTTGTATTAATAAATGGATTTGCCCATTACTGTCAATATTAATGTTTCATCTTTATGACTACTTTGAACAGACTTTCCCTGCTCAGAGAACTTCAAAACAATGAAATAACCACAAGGGCAGGTTTAGACTGTTTAGTATGTTGATCAGCAGCAGTGGCTATTGTTTTGTGTGTGTGAGTAGGCAGTTAGTAGGGTTCAGCAGCTCCTGGCATACCGCTGCCAAGGCTACTGAGCCACTCAGCTGCCCACTGTCCACTGACTGACTGAATGCTGAGCCCTGTTTTTCAGCCCTGATGCTCTGGAACACTGGGCGGAGGCTTTGTACTGCCGTCAGCACAACAGCACCGACTGTAAACATCAGTTTCACCCATTAAAAACAACCATACATCAACAACAAACTCAAACCACAAATGCCAATGCGCAGGCAAAAACAATGGACTTGAATACTGTACAAAAACATTTACTTCACACGAGCTTGTAAGAGGAACAAAAAAAACTCCATCAGAGCCCTGTTATGCATAATGAAAAAACACACAAAACAAAACAAACAGGCCAACTTTTAGCTACCTCTTGTGCACTGAAAATAGCCCTGCCATACCAGTGTTAAAAACAGGAAACAGGAAGGTCAGGATACCTCAAAAAGGGAACGTAAGGGCTTGCTGCTAAGCTAAACTGTTGGTTGTTCAAACATACACAGACCAAATCTGGTCACATCTGATCATGGCTCTGCTCAAGTACAAGGGCAATGTCTCTGCTCCTAATGTAATTATTATTTTGTATTTTAATTGCATAGAATAAATTCATTCAGTTTAATAGCCTATTGTGACCTGTATGTACAGTGTAATACAGGGGTCTATATGTTCTTTATATTTATGATAAAAAATAGTGTACCAAAGTTGCCAGTGCGACAAACTGCTACCTCAGTCTCGGATTGTATCAGTTTTTGAATCTTGCACTACTGTTTGCTCATAATAAATGACAAAAGTTTGCAGTTTTATTTACATAAAAACTTGTTTTGGTCGATAAGCCTCGACACTAAAGTTCCTCCAGGATGTCTCAACTCTTCTTCTACAGGATCTGATCTACATTCGCTCCTTTGAAGCACTGGAAAACCCTCTTTCAGTCACACGTGTTGTGAAGTGCTCTGGAAGCATGACTCAAAGTCAATATTCAGGTTATTTGACTTTAAACCAGATAATTACTCTTGTCTATATTGACTTACTGTACTAATGTTTTGCAAACAGTGTGGAGGCACCACTTGAAAAGTACTCCATTGCCATTATTTCTCCTCTTCCTTATTCACTGAGAGAACTGGCTCTGATAACCTGGGGACATGACATAGCCCTCGAACCTCCTGATAATGGATCAGCATTACATAACACTGCCAGGTGTGTGCCAACAAATAAAAATCCAGTTTAACAACAACAAACTGTACACTTGACATCGGCTACCCTCAAATCACTTCATCTAACATCCGAACCTGATTTCTATGTGACTTCTCAGTGAGTAGCCAAGGCAGCAGTTTAACAACATTCATCTGCTGTGAGATCAGTATTTGGGATACGGAGCAGCCATTGATGACACATCAATAGAGACAGACATGGTAAACAAACCCCACAAGTTCATTTCTGCTTTGCCTCAACTCATCCCTGGAACGCTTTAGCAAGCTGACACAGTCATAAAAAAAAGGCAAATGTCACCCAATCCAAGTTTCCAGGATAGCTGAAACAACTGCGCATGTGTAAGAAAGACTGCAAGAACATCCTCCGATCTCCATGGTAATAAGATTCAGACACACCTAAACTGGCCAGGCCATGACTAATGGTTCCCGGAATTTGGCTAGAGATTTTATGTGCTTTCCAGGGACGCATGAGAGAAAATACAAAAACAATACATGGTGATTTAATCCTTTCCTGAAAACACAGAAACTATTTTCCCTTTGGACACCAGACAATGTGGACAAGGGCATGGGTATGGAAAACAACATCTATTTTGCTCAGGAAGTGAGATTCAGGAAATCCAGGAGTTCCGAGGGGATACAGAATACATTTTAAGACTATGTGCATGCATACCACTGGGCTAGAAAACAAGGGTGCTGGCGGGAAGCCCAGCTATTATCTTGCTTGAACTTATGGCAGTTAAAAATAACAAACTTAAAAAAAGAAGCTGCAAGCACAATCCAATCAACAGGAAAAATGGCTCACTAGGACATACCAACTTTTACCACATACCAATAAAAATGTTCAAGTTTAAGTGGCTGTTCACACCTGAGCTGATTGGTGTGCTTGAAAGAAACTAGTGCGTTTTGTCGAATAGTCCATTTTAATTTTGCTGATGTGAATGCTCAAAGAACCTGAACTCTGGTGATAGTAGCAGGTTTGAAAAAAGTCTCATGGACAGACATGGGCAAATGATGAAGGAAAGACCCTTATCCAAATATTGCAAGACGGTCACATAACACAGGTGCTTGTGGCTGCACAAAAAATAGTAGTCTGTCTCTGACAGAATGGTGGCTAATGGATTCATTCGCACAGCGGATCAACGCTGCATAAAAGTTAAACAACTGTAAACTCCGCCAACAATACAATTGTCAGCCTGGTGCACTTGATAAAGCTCAGTGTGGAAGCAAACCAAACTATCTATTGGCATCCATTCACAATGCAATACAACATGGCAGAATTAATTGGGAGGAGATTGCAATGGCATGTAACAGAGCACCAGCAGTGCAGCACAGTAGCACAGTACAGTTTATATGTGCTGCAGCATTATCTGTACAATAAGCAACGTCTGTTTACAATAAGCCGCGGACACTTTGTGTTCAGTAAGCGGCCTCCGTTTGTTTACAATAAGCAGTGGACACTCTGTGTATAATAAGCGACAGCTGTGGCAGTGAACTCAAAACAATAATGGCTGAAGAACTGCCCGTTGTGCTTTTTCTTTATGTCGAGATTCTACAGACTCAAACAAAGTTGTTCTATATTTTGTTGAACATGATTCGATTACTGTCCAACTCAATCGAGAGGTGTATTTCTGATTATACGTCAAGTATTTTATGCTTTCCCGGCTCCGCTAGTTGGCATTGATCCTGCCTTCAACAGTCTTTAACAGTACATTTTAAACCTCTGTTACTACCTCTGAAGGCGTTACACAGCCAGGATCACTTGATCCCCTCCATCTTCCCGGTGAGTTCAGATTGCAGGCGAAATATTACAGGGGCGGAAATATCACGGCTTAAAACAGCAATTTGGACTATTCTAAAGTTCCAGTTTCTCATTATTTTATTGCAGCCTTAAAAATCAATGTACTTTATTGCACTGATGAATGCCAATCTCGGCACAAACAGGCTTGGTTATTGGTTTTACATTGCCTACCGTGATCCTGTGCACCCAAAAGGGAAGGATACACAAAACAACACAATCTCTGATAAACAAATATATCTTGTCTCGTGGTATATATGTGTTACAGTCCTAATGTTGATGCAATTTAATAAACCAGTTCACAAGCTTCAATTATTTTTGTACCACTCATGCCAAATAACATAAAGGAGCAGGTATGAGCGTGCACCAGGTGTGTCAGTGACCTGATTTTCCTTTTAAAGTTCTCAGCCAAAATGGCTGAGAACTTTAAAGTAAGTATACAGCAAGTATACATGCAGAGTCATATTAATAGCCACAAAAAAAACAGTGACACAAGATAAAGGAACTGACATTTATAGCAAGGAAGAATTGCAAGATGTACAGTAAAATGTACATCACTCTGCATGTACTGTATATACATGGCATATTCCCTGCACATAGAGGTGGCATCACACATAACATGGCTGTGGTTCGAGAAGGAAGGTGGTGCAAGTCCACCAATGTATTGTAATACTGTACCACAAAGTATTTGTACTGGATTGGACAAGAAGTTAGAAACGCCTTCCCCTAAAGGGAAGACTGTTGTAACATAACCGAAGCACTGATGCAATGTTCCTACTAATTTACAGCTGTTCAAAAGAGCTAAAGGGAGGCATGAACTGACTTGATGGAAAATGTTCTGGTACATCAAGTTTTATACAGCCCTCACATGAACTTCAATAAGACAACTAGTGCCACAAACACACAGGGCTATTTTTTGTTAGACAAGACCATACTCCCATTGCTGCCAAGCTACAGAAGGTTTTAAAAACCACTGGTTCCACTTCTTGGGTGTCTTGAATCATAGATTATGCCATTTACTTATATAGTCAATACTGAGAGAGCGGTGCGGGCCAATCTGTTGTGGGTCAGTCAAAAACCCTTTCCCTGTAGGCCTCCTCAGACCAACAGTGACTGGAGACATTTCCAACTTCCTTGGTAGCAGTGTCACATCTCTGGAGCTTATGAAAATGGTTGTGTAATAGAGACAACAGCCGCCCAGAGGTCGGCCTCTGTTATTTTTATCTGCTGGCTATAGGCGGCTGGGAAGATGGGAACATTTTGGTGGGGGCACTTTTAAGATTAAGATACTTGATGAGGACAGCTTGGAGATTATGTCAAAACATACCGGCAAACAAAGCACGGAAAAGCTGACACGCAGCAGACAATCTGGCTACATTTCCTAAATACTCAGGAAATTCAAAAGGAGACGAGTGACTAAATTCAAAATTCTATAAGGGTATCCTGACGTGTTCTCTTCATGTGTTCCATCATTCAAATATGTGACGCAGCACAAACTGTGCCCTTTGTTGGAGTTGGGGCAAACAGATGAGTCAGGACACATTTGGTCTTGGTTATAAACCAGTACTGTAGTACACAGAGGAGATACCAGCATACCGGTATGTCAGCGACTGCTTTCTAAAACACTCACACAATTTCCCTGTAACATTTCAGTATCTTCAAGTGTCACATGTATACAGACACACTGATAAATGAGGCCCAGTGTCAGACAACTAACAACAGGCTACATTATCAGGAGTGCTGCCACAGGCTTTCTCAGAAGCTGCTCTAAAAAGACCCAGCACATTTTGTATAACTGCACACCACTCTTGACGTCAGAAACAAACAAACCTAGCATTCAGTGAGTACTGCTGGCAGGGGTGTGACGTCATTTAGCCTGCTTGGTGGCTAAAATCATTAAGAGCTCCCACCCACCACCTCGGGCAACCCTGGGTCTTGACCTGTTGTGAGCGCCGTTACAATGATGGAGATTCAAACGGCATTAATAAAAAAAGGGCTGTACCTTGCACACAGCCCAGTGGGGTTTTTTGGAAATTGTCAAACATGTACATGCCACTCATTTATTGGACTGACTGGGTCATTTTTTATGTTATTCGTAAAGAGGATGTTATGGTGCTGTTTGGTGGACAATTGAGGTCACATTTGTGAGACTATTTGGCCAAAAGATTAGTGAGCTAGCACTGCCTCATGAAAGATAATATCCTGTTTATTCATAAAACATGTTGTCAAACACACACAACGAGCGGCTGAAAAAAGTGATCCTGATGCCAAAGGACTTTGGGACATCTGTTGACATGATTTGAGGTGAATAGGATTTAGAGAAGGAGGTGTAAAGAACAGAATATATAGAAGAAAATTCCGGCTGGTTTTCATTTCAGAGAGCAAAGCTATAAACTCCAAACTAGGTCATCAATGATGATGGGGGGAGCAGGAGGAATGTTACTGAGCAGGCAGCTTGAAAATTCTGGCTTTTCCCTGAACTGACAGGGAAATATCAAAACAAAACCAACCCACTGCTGTTAAGTGCTTATTTACAAGACTTCATGTACTACCTCGTCGCAGGTTTGGAAGGTAACGTATTTAAAATACAGAATGAGTAAGTAAATGTATTTTGTGACAGTGTAAATTAGTGATTGGTACGGTCTGTTAAAATAAATTATTTGAATTAATTACACCCAGTTTTGGGGGCTTGACTTTGGTCCATTAGGCTTGTCAACAAGACTTGTTTCTCCATGACTCATGTGACTTTTTGAATGGATGTGTGCAGAGCATCTGAATAGCTTGTGTGAGCTTAAGTAGGTGAAACCAACTCCTGGGAAAACATCCTGTAATATATCAAGAGCCTCCATGACCCTATTATCCATAGCTGGGCCAACCAGTTAAACCGCTTTACAATGCAATGCTACAGGGATGCTGCGGACACAAACACTACCTTATTTGTACAGTGCTTCACATATTTACTTTACTTAAACAAATTTAATTGTTTTGACCTGTTGTCACACCTAAAAAGAGAATTGTAGGTCAGTGAGTAGGCAAAGGTTCATCATAGCACTTGAAAGGCCTGATGCAAAATTTCTTCACCCATCAGGAATACATCTGAGCTTAGGTGTAGAATGGACGTGGAGTAGGAGAGAAAACAAGCTCCTGATTGAACAGATGCAACAATAGAGCATTTGGTCTCTGCATGCCATACCACCCACTGCTCTGATGTGAGCTCACTGCTGCAGTGTGCATTGTAATGACAGAACTGCCTGGAACGACCAACTTGGAGAGAGGAGGGGGACAATCTGCCCGCACACAGACCTTATATAAATGTATGGTCCTAAATATTTGGTGGGCCGTGCAATATGCTAAACTGCGGTGCTAATGTTAGGCATGCATGACTGGATGTATGTGTGCAGCACACCAGGGAATAGAAAGCAGCAGGATGGCCATCTGTCAGCCATCAAATAGCCATCACAGTCAGAATAAGAACTGCTGAAATCTATGGATTTTTCTAGTATGCTAGGAAGATATTTTAGATATTTTCTAGTATGGTCTAATAAAGAAACAACTCAATAAAAGTAAGCTTTGAACTTACTGTCAGCTCATGAAAAATGTACATAAACGACTGAGACAATGATGTTTGCATCTTTGGGATTCAGTTACATTTTATCATATCCAAGTCCAGTATGGAATCGATTGAACATGAATCCTTATCAAATCGACTTCAGCTCTTTTTTTTAAAACAACATTAAATAAAAATAAAAAAAACTTTTTCCTAAAGCAAGTCTATTGGCAAGTATACAAAAACCTTATTTACACCAGTTTGAAATTAAACATTATAGTATCAATAACAGCTCTTTTGTAGATGATGCCGCCCAAATAATGTGTAAAGCATTGTCTGATGTTGCCTTTGTGTAAAATGTCCTTTACAGTCATAATACTTATTTAAATGTGTAACAAATCATTAGATACATCGGAATGTGAACACATTATCTTTTCATCACACATCATCTCTTATTAAACATCAAAAATGATCAACTCTGTTTATTAATGTGCAGCCTTACTCATCACTCTCACTGTTTTCCAGACAGGACCAAACCACTGCAGAAGAGAATTCTTCACAAGCAATGAGTTACAGGAAACTGCAGCATTATTGATGTCCTGCATTACAGTAAAGGAAAGAGGAGCGCTGGCAAAGCATGCTGCTTATTCCGTCATCATTATCACATCATGCAATTGTTTTATTAACTGTGATGACTCTCTTCTAAAGTTTCTGTAAATGCTCCAGTAAAGGTTGATGGTAGAATACAAACGACACTAAAGGGAAACAACTATGTAATAGGGTAGATTAATAAAGCTGTGTGCAGGGTGTATGTCACAATGTGTCATATCAAAACAATCTGTCTGAAGAGTAGACTTGTCTCATGTAAGATAGTGTTACCTTCCATTTGTGGGGAACATTTTGGGGGATTTTTCTTTTGCCCTTTCATTGCACTCACAAAAAAGCCAACCCTAGTCTTGTTACAAATCTTAAGAAAAAAAAGTTAAAACCGTAACAGCACTATAGTTAAACCACATACTACCATAAAAAACATGACGACAAGCATACACATACATGAAAAGACTGTCATCCTATACTGTACACGTTCCTGTTAATGTCAGATAGCTGCCGCATGGATCTGAGTCACTATGCGTTGCTGTGGCTGCAGTGTAAATTACGCTAAAGGGTCATTGTGTAAGAGTATGTGCGAACACATTCATCTGTGTCTGGCAGAGCGAAGCAGGGTGGGGGAGGGGGGCTGCTGGGGCAGCATCTCGACCTTGCAGCAGGAAAGAGGGTGAATGAGTGTCCTGCTGATCAGTGAATGAAATCAGCCCCAGAATTCTCTCATAGGCTCTCAGAGTCACGTGGTGGTGGTACAGTCTTTTATTAATGCCGCTTGAAGCAGCACGCTGCACGATAAGCTGCTCTCCCCAAAGCAGGCCATAACTCTTCATCGTTTTTGGCAAGCAGCATCTAGCCGAGTGAGTGAATTAGACACTGCAGGCAAAGCTCTGACAGACTCATTCAGAAGAGTGGATGGAATTTTTTTGAATCAGAGCAGACAGGTGCAATGCTGAGAAAAGTGTATATAAAAAGCAAACATTTCACTAAAGCGGGAATGCTAAATGTCCTTCTTGTTATTAAATCTCCCTTGAGGGGATATGTCCGATTACCTTATGTGAACAAAATGTAATCAGTTTACATTCTATCATCTCTATTCAGTTTTTCAATGGACCATGTTGCCATGCAAGGCAAAGATGTAGGTGAACCTTTGTGTAAGTGCACGGCTCTATAGGTGATATAAGCAACAGAAAAGCAAGCAGCTTACAAGTGGATTAAAACAATAGAGTAATGCTGCTGTGCCATAGAATTGGGTTGCAAAAGCCTTAACCAGACCTGGCAATATGTGGGTCAGGACATGGTGAGGCAGGATGTCACCCGAGCAGGGCAGATCTGCGCTTAGCCAGGCGAGACAGAGATAGACAAGGGGGACAGCAGGATGAGCCAAGTTTAGAAACACTGGCTCTGCAGTACACAGGCCCAAAACAATGCGTTGGCGATCAGACACTTGAAAAAACGTGCGAGGGATGACCCAAATATCGACAGTTAGACGAGGCACAAGGAACTCGAAGTAGTTCATGGTGCAAAAGTAGACAGAATTAGCAGATTGTACAGTCAGAATCTGAGTGCCCAAGTGAAGCAGCAAAAAATTATCTCTACTCAGAAAAATGGAGCCCAGGAACATGAGCTCTACTGTCCTGCTGGGTTTTGGTTATGTTATGCAATCAACCACAGGCAAAACAGACAGATAAGAGCATTTTATTAAAGGAAGTGCGTGCGCCCAACAGATGCTTATTCCTGTTTTGCATAATGGAAGCTAAGATTGACTTTTTAACATATCTTGACATTAACCAGAAAATGAAGATACAGATCAGAGCAGCAGCATAAGACACATTAGCGACAAGAACAAATGCAGAACAGTAGAGTTTCTCAGGAACTTCATCACACAAAGCAGGTGAAGCAGTTTCACACAGTAACTTCAAAGATGAGGTCCCCTACCAACTATCATGGATGTGCATGTGATAAGGATTCATCTGAAGGTTGTTCAAAAACTAAACTGCATTTCACTGCTGTCCCCGTTTCTTTTACCCACCAAAACGCCTCATACATACAACTGTGACTGTGAACCCTGGATTATAGGAAACAATCATTTTCTGCTCTCTCGTAGTTACTAAACCTACTTGAGTTTTCTAACATTACAGGGCTTACTAACCAATGTCACATGATTGCTATTTCAAGATTTCTTTGAAACTTTCAGTCTGTTGTCATTAAAGCATTCAGTATATGAAGTATATGTAATTGTTTGTGGTGGTGCAACTGATAAAGAGGATTTAGTCACTAAGAAGGAAACGGCCCCTGTCGTTGATGGTGCCAACAAGTCCAGCAGGCATTACATTGGCATGGCACATCCTGTTCTTTCCCCTGCAGAAACTCTATGAGGACAGGGGCAGGACCAAAGTGCTTTGTCCTTGTGGATTAGCTACAGGCCCATACGTTTCCATGGAGCAGGTAAAGCTACGAAAGGCTTTGACTCATTAATACCCTCTCGCTGCAGCATGCCTACTAATCTGGGAGCTGAATGATTTAGCATATAGTGTTTTTAGCATCAAATTAGAAGTTATTTCCCCTTTCAGCCCTTTCAGGGTCAGTCAGGGTTTTATTTCTCTTGTGGCTACTGAAGTCATTCTTCATTTGTGGATGTGTTCCAGAAGCAACTTCAGGCCTGAAACAACAGCAAGAGGGGTATTGTGTTGTGCTTTTGACATTCCTATGTGACTCCCCGAGGACAGACTAGAGGCTCAGAGACTGGACTGCTGCGATAATAGCAGCAACAGCATCGACTACATTTCCTGTTATTGAGATGCAGCAGCAGCAGACTCAAGGGACTGCCGTGGCTAGGGCGATTTCTTTTTAAACAAACTGCTGCTGTACTTCCTACCTTTAGTCATACTCCTAATCCCTACAAAAAAAGCAGGCCACGTTTGTAGGGCAATAAGAAGGCTATCAAGTTTAATGCTGATACACCCAGTCAGTTGTTGACGGTACCCAGCCACCAACGTTATCTGCAGTTCCATCCTTTTGAGATCTGAATTAACTTCAACGACATGCTGAAGTTGCTGTGGTGTGCGTTTCACTCTGGCAAAATTCTAATCTAGTCAGTCGGCTTCTTCAGTGACATGCAATCCTAAACTTCAGGAGTTACTGCAGTAAATGAATTAGGGAAATGCAACATCTTGCAGTGCCATGTCTAGTCTTGTCATGTGTATTTGTATCAAGGGCGGTAACTCTTACATTTCTGTTTAATTTTTTGCTTGATTATATCCTTATATCCTCAACTTTCCAATGATTGTTGGAAAAAAATATCAGCAGAAAAATTGATACTCAAATATTTGGTAGGTGCAGCCCACATGCTTTTACCCGCTGGCACCACGGTCAGGGGTGAGTGTTACTGGGCCATCTTTGAATGTTGTGTTTACAAACGCAATAGACAAATCCTACTTATTGTGCCTTTGAAATTCAAGAACGAAAAGCATCTGACTGGACGACCAAGTTTTCAGAAGAGTGTTAAATCTGCCATAATGCTGTCAACAATGGGAATACTGAGAATAACATGTTGAAGGCAGGGTACAGTAACCGCCGCAGAACAAAAACAGCTGAAGGCCATCTGAGATCCGAGCATGACTTATGCAACAGTACACTCAAGCCCCAGCAGTGTTAGCCAGAGGTTGACATACTTTGATAGCACCTGTCAGAGTGGCTCCTTGAGGCGAAGAGGAGAGGCTGAATCCCATTGAAACTAAAAGAATGCATTTTAAGGCTTAAAGGAGGAATGTAGAGCCTTGGTTTGCACCTTCAGAAGAGTAAATGGGTATTTCAAAGAAGTGACAGTATCCAAACAACAGAGTCAAATGGAGAGAGAACACCAAATTCCTCAAAGCAAAATGTCAAATATAATCCCCTAGCAGAGGAAAGGGAGAAGACATTACTGGCAAATATTTCAGAGGCCTATGATAGAGGAACTAGAGGGGAGAATAACTAAGCTTCGTGGGCCACAGCTTATAGTATTATTTGGAACTACTCTGCATAAAGCCTAGTCCTGCAATATGACCACCTTATACACATTGAAAAGTGAAACTGATTCTTGTCAGTACAGTAGATATACAGTCCGCTGTATCGATGCTTCATGATATTTTCCCATGAACGCAGGATGTTATTACACAACTATGCTGCAGTGGTGACAGACCTGCTATAGAGGAAGTGAGAGTGGAGAGATTTCACTGGGTTTTCAATAAAAAGAAGCAGCAAGTGTTGTGACGCACCATTAAGTCTGCTCTGCAGTGTCTGCAAAAATACTCACTGCAGAGGAAAGTTACAAGAAGGGAAAATAATCCAAATGCACCAAACTGAAATTCAAACCGACTGAACTGTACATTTTAGCCACTTAAATTCACTATAGATTTCAAGCACATTGCTCAAGTCTAGCGATACTAATATGAGAACATAAACGAAAATATGTTCCTGTGTCCAACTTTTCACATCCACCCTGTTTCTGCGCTTGTTTAAAAAAACACTTCTTCTGCTTCTCTATTAGTTTTGCAAAAGTAGGCCTATCCCATCTACAAAAAGCCCATGAGGCGGGTCATCTCCAGCTTACAGTTCGTGTAAGTCTGCTTTGCTATTATTACTTTCCCCCCTTCGGCTGCATGCTTAGACCCAGGTGTAGGTACCAGCTCTCTATTTATAGCCATCTGTTTGCCTGGTGCTCAATCCAGCCTGTGCTAAGGAGATTTAGTCTTCCTGCATGCTCTTTCTTGCTGGTGTAGAAAGCTGATTTCCATTTAAAGAAAACAGCACCTGTCTGAAACCTGGTGTACAAAAGACCCATGGCATGATGTTAAAAGGAAGCAATTCCCAACTAACTTCCTGGTAATCAGAGCTACTTTGAATGAATAAAGCAGGAATAGCCATATATTGCTGTAATTATCAGCACAGCAATAAAGTGTCTGTGACTAAGGCTGTTTGGCTGAAATCAACGGGTTGTATAATCAGGCCAGGACTCTGCAAGCATGCACTAACACCACATATTACTGACAAACAGCAGCTGAGGTCAAAACATTGCTGAGCAAATCATCCATCCACAAACCATCCACTGAGAGGTTATATTTCATGGTGTAGCACACTACAGCTCGTCATTCTTTTCATTTACATTATATTTAGAAAAGAAAATAGAGCACACTTAGAGGATACATAGATCATATGTGGAAAATTAAAGTTGCATCATTGTAGCTAAAATCATAACTATTTAAAGTATTATTTGTTTATTTATAAATAAACATTTGTACATGTATTTAAATAAAAAAATACAAATGAATAAAACAATTTGATAAAATATGTCGTAGTACACTGCAACAATCTAACACATTTACTAAGACTAAAAACATACAGCCAATATATAAGTAAATAAAACATTTAAATAAATGTTATCAAAATAAATGTAATCAAATATGTTGTACTGCAATGCCATAACCTACTAAAAATATGTATTAATTGGTTTTGGTAAACCAGTTCCAGTCACACACACAAAAAGCAAAATTGCACCTCTCTAAAGGAAAGCGGATATATAACACAAAACAGAACAAGTGTGTCATTGTGAAACAGAAAGTGGCACAATAATAATTTTATCTTAACTATTTGTTTTCCTAATTGTAGCCTAAATTGCTATTTAAATAAGTTTTGATTGATCGCCCAGCCCAAGTTAAAACATGTAGAAAACCTGTTCTCTTATTGCCTTGCAGACCAAACTGCAGGGACCCAATCAGTTCCCGTTTCCATCTACTGGCTGCTTGAGTACCACCCATTCTCTATCTGACATTACTGGGGCACAAGATTAACTAGAAGCTTCAAATGGCAAACTATATGCAAGATATGTGCTTTCATCTGGAAGATAAAGCACAGGTGGTAATAGAAACACCGTGAGAATCCAGTCTGCACTCAACAAAGGAACTCCCACAACATGCAAGGCATTGAATATTTACACCACGTCTGAGGTGAAACCTCTGTTTGACAAAACAGCACAGACGTGTTGCCTTTGCTGTTATGTTAGCGTGCACATGTTCAGCACAATGGTTCAACACCTGACCGAATAACAAGCAGGGCTTAAACCTTGAGATGACATCCATCGGCATCTCAGTGGGGTATGTAATTTCAGTAGCCGACATGATAAGAAAAAGTGTGTGGTGTGTGCCACAGGAGGATAGTCCTTCATTTACACAGCTAGCAGTTTGTGAAAAAACTGAGTGTTCAAGACTGTCAGAGGTTTTTGCTGACAGTGATTACTTTTACATACACTGACCACATTATTTCACACTTTTGTCTTGTTAAATATGAACATCCAATATTGTAACATTGGATATATACAACAGAAAATAAGAAAACGTTTAATATGCCCACTATAATCATATATTTTTGCTTTGATGGTTGCCTTGGTTTTAAAATGTCTATGGCTTAATAGAGGCCACTCTGATAGTAGTGCTGCTGCAAGGTGCTGCAGATCACAAACAAAACATTGATAGTGCAGCTAGCAAACACCTAACCTAAAATAGCCAAGGACATTAGAATGGTGAAGTGAAACAAACTGTGTAGCACTGCATTTCGCCTCCAGCAACAGCATTTTGAATCTGCGAGCCACTCATATGCAAGGTGTGTAATTCAATGACTACCTTGTGAGGGTGACCTCTGAAGCGCCCACACTCCAGCACCATTACATAACTCTGCATCTATGGCATTCAATATTCATGCGGACAGAAAGTTTACTGTGAAATACAGGTAAAGACACTTACCGCCATCACCAACTCAAAGGGATGCTTGTACACCCGCACAGGGGACTGGTACTTCTGCACCATGGTGGGGATTACAGTAACACCTACAACCTGAACAGAAATAACAACACATTAAGACAGAAAAAAACAACCTATGGCCGCAGTCAATTGTAAAATAAATAAGTGTTGAGATGTAAGGCAGCATTTTATTGAATCATGGCAAAATCACAAAAACAGTGCACCAAAATCACAGCATTATAACTGCAGCTGGCCCAACAACAGGAGACTCTGCCTGTAATTACGTAAAGGTGTGTTTTGGCTGACTGGTTGAATGATGCCAGGTATGTGTGTGCGGTTGCGCTTGTGTGTTGGCAAGCAGCCCTAAGAAGTAAAAAACCATGTATAGTGATGGGCTGCAGAAGGGAACTCTCCTGAGCCGTGACCGAGGATGTCACTGATCAATGGATGCAGCCTGTCCCGCTCATTTATCAAACAGACTGTACCACTGCAATGGCTTTTCACTGCAAACTACTGGGAATATAACTAAGCTAAGTCCATCTACTTTCTCTGCAGAGGCTCGGGTGCACATCTACACACAACAACACTCTATGTAATGATAAAAGACAGGTGCTGGCGTGCTGCTCATTCTTTAAAATGTAAACAGCACATTCCACATGCTGGAGCAAAGGCTATAGAACAGGGTGAGAGTGAAAACATAATATGTGTGAAAGGAATATTCTAGTCATTTGAACATTAATAGTTAATTGACAAATAAACATACAGTTTGTTTTCATGAAAACAAAGCCGAATGGGGTGCAACGACAGAGATTGTGCACACTCCACGTTTTTTAAAATAAGTGCATCTTGAACTTCATCTTGTGTGTTTTTTCAGCATGCTGATACATGTCTGTAACTCCTGCAATGCAGTAATGGGAACACGGCTGCGAATGGGGGTGTGAGCTGAAGTCCCAGCACTACTCACAGCGGGATCAGGGCAGGCAGACTAATAATAACCGGGCTAGGACAAACAGAATGCACACCACAGTATACCGCTATGTCTAACTTTTGCTACTGCTGCAACACATAATTACCGTCATGCTTCAGGATCTGTCAGCAACTTTGAAGACACGTCAAAACAAGACAATTACTTCAGTATGTGTTCATTAAGAGATTTCAGGTGGCACACTGTCAAACTGTTTCAACTGAACCACGACTGGAATGAAACATAATGTCACTTTTCTACTTAAGACTTAATTACAGGTACTGTTATTTAAACACCGCGCCGTTGATAGTAGTTAACAACAGTTGCCACGCCGACTTGTTAGCATACATTACACAACAACAACGGTGCTGACTAATTGAGACTAGCACCCAAGCTAACGCTAACTTAAATGAATCGCTGTCAACTTGACACATATGGTACTTACTGGTGAATTAAATAACTAGAGAATCCTGGGCTGGTTTCGCCTGGTTGGTGGTCGTTTCTTCTCAAAGGGTTTTCCGAGCAAACTCTTCCATTCCCCTCCTCGGCTCTTCACTTCGCCGGGTCCGTATGCCGAGCTGAATCCAGAAGCTAACGACAGTTAGCTTTATTGTGCTAGCTGGCCATGTAGCCGGGGTAATAAGCTGACAAAGCTGAAGATTGGACAAGTCCCCCTCACAGCCCGAAACTGACGGGCATAATAAGAGCGGCAGACTAAATATCTTAAGCGTCCAGTGTTAAATCACACCTAAATGGATGAAGTGTCGGCACACACAGTATCTCTCTCAGTCCTCCTCCTCTCTGTGATGCCGTCGCTCCTCCCCGTTTTTTAAGCTCAGTTTTTTTCCACCTCTCAGTCTGTCAGAGCTGCGCACTGCTGCTTTCAGAAAAATCCTGCCTGACCACATCTGCTCAAGTGAAGGACAAACACCAGAGGACAGCCATCTATGAGCAAAGTAAATAGTCTGTCCACAGTTAATTGTATCCTACTCCCCAAGTCACAACATTATTATTTTATTTCAAACATTCAGTGAATTTGCCAATAGAGATGTGCACTATTACTTTTTGAAGTTTTATTTTTCAGTAAAATCAGCAGTATTGTGCGTCTGCTATGTCAAAAGCTTATGCATGCATGCATGCATGCATGCATAACCTGTATCTAAATTGTTATCATATTACAACTAAGACATTTCATTCACTGACTCCTACATCTCCCAGGAAGGCAATTCAGGTACTCCACAATAAAAGAAAAGGTAAATATTAAGGCAGGAATGATTGATTTCCACTCAGTAACATAGAAAAAATAAATAGTATGAAGAACATATTAATATATAATAATATTTGCTCATTTTTCTTATATTTTAGATTCACTGGATTGTCACTAGTCTGCCATTTTCCCTGTTTTGCAAGAGCACCCAACACAGTTTTGGTCTATGGTTCAATACACAGAGCAATCAGTCTTCCCTTTTTCCCCACATTTCCAATGCTGCAACCAATGGCGTCTTTGGTAAAACCCTCCAGGGCATATATACGTGCCCTAAAATTAAAAACTACGCACATTCAGTTTGTAATCTGGCTTGCGGAGGTAGGCTGTGCTGTTTCCAAGCCTCCGAGCCTAAATAACTAGTAAAACGGATGTGCATCTGCATAAAATTTCATTAATTACAGATAAGATCACGAGAAGCAATGAGTCACATCATAGGCACAGCACTCTTTCTTTTAGCTGTTCCAACATAGAAAGTTGTGTGTGTCTCTCTTGGGGTGTCTTTGGTTCCATTGACCCTTAAAAGGGGGTGACTGTGGCAAGGTGCCAAACCCCCACATACCTTAGTGTAAATGGAGACAGAGTGAGACATTTGAGGCCACAGGTAATCAAAGCTGCTGTGGGAAAGTTATAGTTACTTTATCAAGTAAACAAGTACTCATCCTTAACATATTCACAAAAGCAGAGGTCTTGGGTTTTAGATGTGTCAAGCCAGCTGATTGACTTGACATGCACTTAAAACCCAAGACTTCTGCTTTTGTAAATGCACAGAAAAACACAAACCCATACAGGCCTCATGCATTAATAGATTTGTACACATTTGTTTCATTGCATGTTTCATATACAAGTGCTGCATAATATGTCTGGACTTGTGTGGCCTACAGTGTTAAGCTTCTGTTTAGTTCTCAGAGTTAAATACACTCACATCCTAATTATGTAAGAGGTTTAGCTGCGATGGCAGTGGTTGATAGCATTAAGGCGATTGTGTTTCAAAGGGCGGGCTATAGTTGAGTTCATACAGCTGAAAACAAGGACTGTCACCACACCAAACATTAAACAACAGCAGTTACATTAAACTGTTATTGGACGGTTACATAAAGTCTGGCTGCCGGATGTTTTAATGGAAGATGTGAGAATCCATTATAATGTAATACAACACTCATACACTTCCCACAGCTTTGACTCTGACTGAATCAAGGTTATTGCAAAGGGTCCCCATGTTGCATTCAGTGGTCGAACAAGGGTGAATGTCACCATTAGTAAGCGAAAACAGAACATATCCATCATGTAGTGGTACAGTGGGTTTAGTGGGCTACAGGAAAACACTATGTTGCTGTCAAGGTTCATACAACTTGGTATTCATTCCTTCCTTGTATCCCTTTTCCATTCCCGTCCCTTCCATGTGCTCTCATCAGTTCAATAAAAGCATAAAACATGAAATATATCTTTACATATCATCAAATGTCTGATACATTTTTGTGCCCTCTCTTCTTTAATAAGTCTTGTCCTGGCATGTGTTGGAAATAGTTTGGCCTATGACAAATGTTTCTAAAGTCTAATTGTAAATACAGAGGGATATTCCTTATTAAGAATCATGCAGATAATAAAAATGCATGCAGATGCTTGTATATTTTGTCCACTTAGCTACAGATATTGATCAACAGTATAATGTCTTACTGATTTAGTGGTATGTTACTCGATATCAACACCCAGGAGCAAATACAAAAAAATATTGTATATTTATATGGAAAATGAGTCTTGAGAGGACTTTACATTGATATGCAGTGCCCTCTACTGGGCAGCTGCTGCAGTAACAACACATTATAACTGAGGAGGCATAAAGGGGGCTAAATCCATAAGCTGATGTTTTATCAACATATTTTATTTTTTCTCTCCACAGAGAAAGTCGCCACCAGTAACACAAGTTGATATTTCTGTTATTGAAAAGATTATGTAACACAAAAGCATAAACTTGCTGGAACTGGCAAAAGTTTGGCTTTTTTGCTTAAAAGAAATTCCTTTATTAAACAAATCTAAAATTAGGTTTGTTGATGAATATTCAATTTATTGAATGAAATAGAATGAAGTGATTCAATTTAAATTCATTAAATGTATTGATACCAAAATATAGCCACCAGAGGGCCTTGATAAAACAAGTCAAAAATGCAACTTCCAGTAGCTTTACACTGCAGATTCTTTAAATGAAATAAACACATATGCATGTGTGAATGTTTGCAGAGTGGTTTTAGGTACATCAAGCTTACCTTTGAGATACAGACTGAGCTAGATTTGACAAAGAAAGCATTTTCAATTGAATGATTTGAACATTTGAAAGTGCAGATAGATTATGTAAGTGCTGCCGTGGCATCAGTAACTTGCTGTCCACTTATATTTTACCATCAGGTAATGACAGACATGAATGGTAACCTCTCGCCTCACTGGGACACAGAAATATCCTGCAGGTGTGTACGAGCAGCGAGAAGCATGAGCACAGGAAGTGGTTTTCAGTCTGACAAACCCATCTGAGCAGGAAGTGTAGCTTCGCTTCAACAGGAAACTGATCTTAACAGTCAACAGTCCGTACACCCACAGGTATCTAATCACAAGAGGATACTGTCACTCTTTGACACATAGACTGCTTTATTGATCATGGAATTCATTATGGTGAAACCATAGTCAGTGTTGAATTATTGATATTTCAATCATTAAGTATCTTGATACATTTTCATGAATAAGAGAAGACAGAGGGGGGTTAGAAATGAAGTCGCATCCTGCATCATTTAAATGAAACCACATTTCTCATACTCATACAGTGAGAGACTAAATGACTTGAGAACTGACAGACAAGCAGCTTTTCTTTGAAGTGACGCTTGAGCTGATAACTACCTACAGAAGGCCTACATCAAATCACGCTTTAAGAGATGTCTGCATTTCTTTAAATTTGGTTGCTGTGCAAATAAAATAATGATCTCTTCGATGCATTCTGTGTCTTGTGTTCAAAAAGAGATTGTTTAATTTGGAGGAAAAGCTTTGACATAAAAGCAGAACAGGGAGTGAGGAAGTAGGGAAGTATTAAGTGAAAACATAAAGCACAGACAAAAAGAGTGACTTTCATGTAAATAGATGAACTTCTCAGTGGCACTTCATGAGGAAGCAAGCGCCCTGTGAGTGAGAAGAGTTGGGCGCTGCAGCAAACCAGCCCCAGTCAGAGCAGCTAGCCGCATGTTGTTGCCGGATGACGTTTTGCAAGACAGGAAACGAGAGAAGCAGAGAGATAGAGTGGAGGCACCGACTACTTTGTCATCCTTCACTGCAGTCTCTGAGACAGCAGTAAATCAGAGGAGGTGTCCTATGAAGGTCTGAAGTCTCATTTTGTTTGATGCATCCTTAAGAGGAGAAACGAAGCTTCTTCACTCAGAAAATCTTAAAAAATGGGCACTGAGGAGAAAGATTTAGAGCCTCTAGCTCAGCAACCAGTGAAGGAGCAGGGATCGCCAGAGAAGGAGAAGGAATCTCCTGTGGAGCCTCCTCAAGGACAAACATCTGAGGCGGACGACCCCCTCAACACGTACAAGTGGCATACAGGCTCCAAGGGAACGCTGGATGAGGTGAAAGAAGAGGTGGAGGGAGGAGCGGCTTCCTCCACATCTACAATAGATAGGATTCAGAAGGCCTCCACCAACAAATGGAGCAAGATGCAAAACTGGCGCAAAGCCCTGAGCGAGGACCCTGGAGACAAACACTCCTCCGGTGGGAAAGGTGGAGAGGGTGCAAAGCCAGATAAAGGAACCAGGAAGAATCCCTTCAGAAGAGCCCTGTCTGAGCCTCCCGGGTCACTGTTTGCAGCCCTGTCTACTTCGTCCAGCTCTGCCAGCTCAGCTCACCCAGCGTCATCATCAGCTGCTGCAGCAGAGGCATCAGGGGCCTCCGCAGACCCTTCACAGAAAGGAGGTGGAGGGGCGCTCCTTAAAAAGTATCTGAGGACAGTGTCCCAGAAGCTCAAAAGGCCAAGGCTGCAAAGTCGGAACAGCACCCCAACACTGTTGCAAGGTAAAGCCACATTATCTGAAAGTAGGCCTATGTATATCTGAACTAACTTCATGTTTGAGATGATCAGAGTATTTGGAATGATAAACCTGGAAGTGTTAAACACATCAGATAGATGCGATTATGATAAAATGCAACAAAATGGTTTCCCCTGTGTTGTTCAAACATGATTTCCTTTACAGTTGGTAGCATCAGGCAGTAACACATTACAGTAGGTGGGGTATGTGTGATTTTCCTCACAATAATAAATGAAGTAGATAAATACAGCTGTATTACTCTTAGGAGTGTTTCAGCATCTAGTGCCATATTATACAAACTCACTGTTGAACACAACCTAAGAGAAAAGTACTGTCAAGGAACTTGAAGAGAAATATTGTCAAAGTTAAAAAAAAAAGCAAAAAATAGAACAATTCCTATAAAACTACATGCTGGGAGATGTAGATTCAAATTGAAGATTCATGAAAAATATACTTTGAAAAAGTATATTTAACCATTTAAACCATTTAACAATGACTAGAAGATTTTTTAGCTTTTGGATTTCCTAGATCATTTTGTACTTTTTTTTTGTGGTAGAAGAATTTTGGAAGTTAAATGTCAGCTCCTATAACAAGTCTGCAATAAACTGTCCAATCAAATTACAGACACTCAGATCCTTAAGGACGAACATCCATCCATCCATCCATTGTCTCATTAAACCACAATTTGTAATCCAAAAGCCATTACAGCTTAAAATCATACATTCTGTTATATAAGGCATTCCATCTAATGCTCTGGTCACAAAGTTGTAGTTTTTACTTTTTTCCACCAGATTGAGCCATTTTCTCATGTTTGCCCTATAAGGCAAATGCATGTTATTTTCCTGGCACACTGCAGAGTTTGATGTAATGCATTTTAGTCAGCGTTAATGCTAATCACTGACATATCCTACACTGTAAAAGGAATCCAACCAGAGTGTGGAAAATAATATTAATATATAATGCTTTATGGATTTTTGGAGGGGTTTTTTTATCTGACAAATCTGCTAAAAAAAATTAAGTTATGGCAAAATCTTATTACTAACAGACTGGGAAAAAATCACTTTCAAGCCTTTTATATACAGAAAAAGGTTAAATTAATAAACATTTGGCAGTTGTGATCAGGACTGAAACTGGTCTGAACTCAGTGAAAGTGTAAAATAATATATGTATATTTTTTATTCACACATTTTGTCTTCTAAGGATATCAGAACGAGGGTTAAAAAGGAGCAGATCTCAGAAAAGCTAAAGGACCTCGAAAAAAAGATGTTAACACCACCAGACATCATGATTGACTCAGAACTTGATTTAGTGACGACATACATCTGAAACATTTCCCGCAGCTCAATCAAACATCACAAGTTTATTGAGTTTACAGGGTTTTCACAGTAAGTTGAGTCTAACCTCAAGATCTAACCTCAAGAAGCTACATATCAGTATTCCCTGAATCTGTTCTATGCAGGTGATCTGCCACATGGTGCCCCACTAAAATAGACTTTAGTAGACCTTTTTAATCAGACAATGTGATCATGGCATAGACCAAAACCATAACTATCCAAAAAAGGTCAAAACTACCAGGAAATGACCTAGAAATGTAATGCAGTTGTAACTGAAGAGCAGCAAACCAATACTGAAACCTCCGCTCTGCTGAGAAGGAACTCAAGGGTAAAGCAATACAAGTTTACCAGTTAGATCCTGAGGAGGAATTGGCTGATGTAATCACTTCTTAGTCAAATTGTGCTGTATGTCACTGAGGTATATGGCTGATAATTACAAACATATTGCTACTAAAACCCTAAACACACATTTCAAGAGTGTAAAAGAAACATTCAGTAAGGGCTGGAACATGTTCTTTAATTTTAGGTTTTATCTAAATCTAGACATTTTTTGAAGCTTGTTTCCCTGCTTGTTATAACTTCAGATAAGTGGTCCTTGGGGAGGGTGGCAGGCAGTGCAGGGGTGGGGGGCCCCAGGAGAGAGCAGATGCTTCAACAATGAGCTGGGCAGAGAATGGGCCCTTGTGAGTGATTCAGATTACCACCTCAAAAATATGCCTGTGGTCAAAGAAGTAACGTTAAAATAAAAATGGTGTCCTTTGCTAAATGCACTCTCGAAAACCACACAAACATCCATTCAACTATAAACAAGACTAGGTGGAAGCCTAATGTATGGCTCACCATGTTTGGTCACTGTGATTTTGCTATTCTGTGAGCAATGTGTTACAGGAATAGTTAATGGTAGTGTCTATGATGTGAATATTAGGGATACTAGGAGTTAGTATGCTTTTGTGTCAGTTATACAAACAATAACACGCTTAATAAAAAATTGAGCAGCTGTTTAAATCACACAAATATCCTACTGTATGTATTGAACTTTTTTCATCACTGTTTTTATTGAGTTTTCATTTATTTTTCATATTTATATTTATATGATGTTGATCTGTTTATTTTAAGTCTATACATTATTATATGCAGAACACATGAAACCTCATGTGGAATAAGCTAAAAATGTACATTTAGACCTAAAGTTTGATGCAAACACATGTTGAATGACGTGCACATCAGGAAAAAAAGTACATAAGAAGCACAGGATGTCCGCAGCTCATCCTGGTGTGTCATGAAAAGACAGCGATAGCATCAGTAACCCAGGCAACCAAACAAATGGGAGTGGCCAAGTGCTGTAGGAGATAAGTGCTGTAATTACCAAAGAATAATGAACAAACAAGGGCTGGCATGTGCCTGCAATTATGTCCTTGCTACATGTATATTTCATTTAACCTCAAAACTCTCCAGAGAGAGAGAGATATTGTATCTGTAATTTATTAGCTGAATGTGTCAAGAATTTGACTGAAGGATGGGAAAAGATTACTTGCAAATGTATCGATTCTCTGTAAGTTGTAGATTGATAAAAATATCTGTGTTTGTGTGGCAGATGTGGGTGAGGTTGAACCAGCAACCACTGAACTCCCAAGACTGCAGTGGGCCCCGCCCCAGGAGGTGCCCTTGTGGGACATTAGCAACTGTATGCTTGAGGATGGACAAATTCTTATTTCACCAGAGGAAGAGGTACTGACATACATGTACACACAACTCACAGCTCACACACATCACTCCTCATGGTTCACCAAAAGCCATTGTATCTGCAGAATATTTTAAATTAGCAGAAAGGTTAAAGCATTAAGTGACAAAATGTGAATGTGTGTTTCTCAGCCAACACTGTGGACCCGAAACCGTGTCAGCAGCTGCCTGTCCAATCTCAGCATGCAGAACCTCGTAGATATCGACACAGGTTAATACACCACCCACACATGCACACACACATGTAAAAATTACGCAAACTATAAGGCAAATCCCTGTATTTTTAAATGGCAGTTTGGAGTAGTGTAACAACTACTGACATCACAGCAACACTTGGTATGATTCTGCAGACAGTCACAGAGGAAATGGCTGAATGTTTATGCGTGCGAGTGACTATCAAATAACTTCCTCTACGTTTTTTGGGGAAGATAACATCTCGCCTGGGTGTTCTTGCAGTCCAATGAAAGCTCACAGCTAAGGGGAGGGCAAACTTAGTATCTGCTTCCATTTAACACAGGCGTTTTTGCTTAGAAGAAGCCACACTGTGGAAGTGACTGATCCTGTACTGTTTTTGGCTGGTTGGCTCGGTGTCCCCATCAACATATGTTAATGAAGAGAGGAGGGAAATGTTAAAGAGACAGAGGTCAAAGTAGCAGGATTGTGGCACATCTCTGGATTCAATGATGGGATTTAGACGCTGGATTGTTTGTGGAGGGGCTTTCGGTAAGCAAAAAGAAGGCAAACTCACACTTTACTATGTATTTAAACTTGTAGCCTATATTTACATCTGACTTTAAAGAGATTTTTACCTTAAAAAAGTTGCACTGAAGAGATAAATCATAGAAAATAATGACAACGTCATTTTTAAATTTTCTCCTCTGCCAAGCTTTAATTAGGTTTTAACAATAACAATGTCTGCAAGCAAAGTATACACGATTAGTATGTTACTTAAACACCTGCAATTTCAACTGAATACCACATCCGGTATGGCCTAATCTAAAAGTATTTGGTAATATACCAGCTTTGACTCATGTTTTTTTTTAGAGTTTAGTCTTTTATCAGTGGAAGTGCAGAAATGAGTGCTGGTGGAGGCGGAGGAGCAAAGATGACACAGAAGTTTAAGAAAGTACTGACCAATAACCTTACATTTAAAGCAACTATATTCCTAGGTGTATAACTGTTTTGGGTTAAACAAACACACATTCCCAAGAGTATTGAAAAAGAAGACATTTTCAGGCCATTCTAAATATCAAATTGTTTCTTCATGATACTCAGAATGCAGCCCTGATCACATTGGCTTGGCAGGAGGCCCTCGACCAAAGAACCAAGATGGCGGTGTGAGGGTGAGTATTGTACACACTAGAGATAACAATCTCTCTGCTACCCCTGCGTTTCCTGTTGATATAATTCCTAATTGCACCAATTCACTGTGCTTGCCTTCTGCGCCGTTAGGCCCTGATCAAGAGACGTCTGGATAAGACGGCCAAGAAGAACAGCAACACCCAACTTAACCCAGGACTAAACAAAGGAAGCAGGTAAAATACACTAGTAGTAAAAACAAGTAATGTTTGTGAAGGCAAATACAATATTGTACTAACAAAGTATTTTTTATTGTGTTGACTTTGTACTCCAGAACATCCAAATTAACATTAAACCTAAGATATGAGGTTACAAGCATACATAAAGTTGTTGACTGAGGAAGCCTGTTTGGGGGGCAAGCTATAACAAGACTTCACAGATACATTACTATATGTGTGGGGCTGAGCTAAATGCTAACATCGGCATGCTACTATGCTTACAATGACAATGTTAACACAGTGATGTTAAGCAGGAATCGTTCAATTTACTAGCTTAGTGTGTTAACACTGGCACAACCCTAACCCTAATTGAGATATCCATCCATTGAGATATTTAATTGGATAAGAAAACTTTGACCTGCCGGTGGCACTAGAGGAAAGGTCAGGGTATCAGAAAAAAGTATATAGGGTTCATTATCTTGGCACCTTTCTGTACCAAATGGTATGGCAGGCCACCCTATAGTTGGCAAGACATACTAATAAACATAAAACATTTGCAATCACTTTAAGGCCTTTTTTTAAACTTCCAACAATGAAAAGAAAGTAAATATTTTTTTTTTGTACAAATGTAACCTCATAGTACCAGTGATCTGTAGAAGTTCTCTAGAGTTGGAGTCGCATGGGTGTAACAATGGGTAGTAAATGGTTAAGATACATTTCATTACCCTTGAGAAATTATGGTATTTGACATTTTGAATTGATTGACTTTTTCCTTTTTTTTTCTAAGGCACTATGGTTCCAGGGAGTCTGTGTCAATTCCAGTCAGTGCAGTGGGGAGTCTAGATCTGAGTGCAGACACCAGCACGGTCATCAGGCCTGTCCACAGCTCTATTCTGGGGGAGAAGTACTGCTTTGAGGTAAACTTTGACTTGTGCTTTCTATCAGCTCCTTTAGGCTCCTTGTGGGAGGGCCCACCATTGTGTCGCAAAGGGAAACTGTCTATCACAGTACGGCTAACATGCTTCTCTTGGTTACAATATACCTACAGGTGATAAACTCTGAGAACACCCACTGCTTTGGCTGCTCCTCAGCTGCTGAACGTGATCGTTGGATTGAAGACTTGAGACGGGCTGCCCAGCCCAACAAGGTAAGCCATTAGTCATTAATTTAAAAAAAAAAAATTAATTAAAAAAAATCCTTATAAAAGAACAAATTATATCTTTGTTGACAGGATAACATCGAGCGGACAGAGAACTCCCTGAGTCTGTGGGTAAATGAAGCAAAGGATCTGCCAGCCAAAAGAAGTTATTACTGTGAGCTACACCTTGATGGGACTCTTTTCGCCCGCACCAGCAGCCGAGCTGTTGGCAAACCACCTAACCGCTCCAGTCTGGCAGGGGAAAGCTCTTCTGGTTCTTCAGGGGGGCTGGGGGCCAGTGGAGGTACAGCTGGAGGGTGTCAGCTATTCTGGGGTGAATTCTTTGAGCTAGATAACCTGCCATGTGTCTCCCAAATCACCCTGCACCTCTTCCGTGAAGAAGACCCCAAGAAAAAGCGTCACTCCCGAGACGAGACCAGCTTGCACCCACTTGGCAGTGTGGCCATACCTTTAGCTGAGATCAGAGGGAGGACCTATCAGGAGAAGTGGTATCCCATTACTCCATACAAGGCCTCCGGCTCAGCAGGGAGCAAAGAACTGCTGGGGCTACAAGCATCACTCCGCATCAAGGCCCGTTTTCAGAATTTGCAAGTTCTCCCTATGGAGAAATACAAAGAGTTTGCTGAGTATGTCACATTGGATTATGTGGAAATGTGCAGAAACCTGGAGCCCCTTCTGAATGTAAAGGAGAAGGAAGAGCTAGCAGGAGCTCTGGTCCATGTACTGCAGAGTATTGGCAAAGCCAAGGTGAAATCTTACAGCATATAAACTAATCATAACACATCATTATTTAATAAAAAACAACAACAACAGAAAGGAATAAACCGGATATGTGTTTTCTTATCTGAATGTGTATGCTTCAGGAATTCCTCATTGATCTCGGCAGTGCAGAGGTGGAGCGTCTTGGAGAGAAGGAAGCACTTATCTTCAGAGAGAACACATTAGCCACCAAAGCTATAGATGAATATATGAAGCTGGTTGGCCAGAAGTACCTCATTGTCACACTAGGTAGGGTAACTCAACTGTAAAGGTGGCTTCTTGTTTCTGGTTTTGGCTAGGGCTTTGATTTGATAGAACTCTGTGCTCTCTTTATCACTGCAGGAGACTTCATCACCCGTCTATACGCCTCAGCTGAGAACTGTGAAGTTGACCCTCGTAAATGTCCTGCCTCTGAGTTGCCAAATAACCAGAAGCACTTGATGGGAGCCTGTGAGGAGGTGGTGCAGAAGATTATTGAGACCCATGGGTGAGAGAAGAGAACTCCTCAAAGAAAAAGACTTGTAATGACCAATATAAAATGAATAGGCCAGTATTAGTGTTTGAGCTGGTGAAAAGTTCACAAAGCTGATGCTCGATATGCTTCTTGCCTTCAGACCCTTTCCTGAAGAGTTGAACAAGATCTTCTCCAACTGGGTAGAGCTGTGTGAAGACCAGGGCAGACCAGAGATAGGACAGCGTCTCATCTCTGCTTCCCTCTTCCTTCGATTCTTATGTCCAGCTATCCTCAGTCCTTCTCTGTTTGGTCTGACACAACCTTACCCAGAGCCAAACACCTTGCGTACCCTCACCTTGACTGCCAAAGTCATCCAGAATCTGGCCAACTTCACCCTGTAAGTGACGTCTTATCTGCTGAAAAATCGAATGTGAATGAAGAATCTTCCTAGTTTACCTGTCGTGACTCAAGTAATCAAATCTTTTGTTCTGTTTCAGGTTTGGAGAAAAGGAGGAGTACATGCTCTTTATGAACGAATTCCTGCAGCAGCACTGGGATGGAATGAGGGGTTTTCTTCAAACAGTGTCAAATCAGGACACAGAAATCCCAATGTCCTCCTTTGATGGCTATGTGGATCTGCCTCTGCGGTTGGCTGTGCTCCATGGCCTGCTGGTAGACATCATCTATCAGAAGGACCAGGTGGGTATTCAGATATTAGGGACTTTAAACAGCAGCGGTTGAAGGCACGACTATTATGTTCAATGGAATATTCCAATGTTCTTTAGTAGTGAGTACACCAGACTTTCTCCCGTTGCATACAATGTGCTACAACAGCATTATCTTTCCTGAACACCAAAGCTGTCCTTTCAACCATCACGGCTTAAAGTCCCTTTTATTTGGATGTATAGTTTTTTCAAATTTGCACTTCGACAGTTTCATTTCAATCTGCCAAACAAGCTCCAGGAGTCGTCAGACACAGCTGACTAATCCTGATTGATTTGCATGTACAGCTTGTCTAACAACATTGTTCTTATTCATATAAGGTTTGAAGATACTTACTGCATGGTTGAAGAGAATGCTAAATGGTGCCTAACATATTGCTTGTTTCTCTCTCAGGACACAGTTGACAAGCTGCACCCTCTGCCTTCGATTCTGAACCAGATAACAGAGTCACTGGGCCCTGAAGCACATCGTATCATAATTAGCAGGTATCCTGCAGGCCTATATCTTATTGGACTTGTCAGCAACTTTATTACATTTATTACAAACTTAAATATTAAGTTGTTTACATGTTACTTAAGGAGGTTCTTTTTTGCAGCCAAATGGGACAAGCCAAGCCAGTGTATGTTCCTCCCTCAGTCTTGGACAAGTACAGCCCTTACAAATCATCCCTCCAGCAGCTTCCCACTGAGTCTAAAGGCCAGCGAGATGGGTAAGACAGTTGAATATCTGTAACGGGGCTCAGCTAATATTGCTTATTGGATGTCAGTATCCATGGAGCTGATTTCTGACTGTCCCTTAAGTTTTTGCACCACTGATCCATCCACTCATCCATTTAGTTTCTGCCACTTATCTCGTATGACTTTTCGTAGCTACAGTGCAGGTAGGTCAGAACCCTTATTTGCAAGACCTTCAGCTATGTTCCCCCAAAACAGAGGTACCCCCAAGCCAGATGATGGCATACATAACCTCTAACTGTAACCACTTCTAACTCTAACCCCTGCCCAGAATACCTTCCCAGGTAGTGTAGGGAGACTGCCTAACTGGATACCTATGTAACCCTAACTGGATGTTCTCAGTGCCAAGTGGTCTAACGAGTCACATGTCCACAGCTTGAGTCTTTCTGTCAATACTAGTACTGCATGACCATACAAAAGAGGCTGGAAGTAAATCAGCTGGTAATGACAGCATTTTTAGCAGACCAGTATAACAATCCATGGTCTTGGATTCTAGTTCAAGTAATTAACAATTGTGCACAAGGATTTTCCTGAAAAAATAGTTTTAGGATTTCCCATAGAATCACATTCTGTGTCATATTCCTGTGCATTACTTTATAAATCATATAAACCCATTCATAGGAATACATTGATAATGTGAACCATGTGCAATAAAAGTAAAGTTTTACTGCATTAAGTCAGGGACAAGTAAAATAGCATGCCACTTACTAATTATTACATTAATTCATTCATAAAAAAAAAAAGTGATGGCAGGCCACGGAGGAGTATGAGGAGGGAGGGGAAGCCAGTGGCCAGAACTCAGAGTGCTCCACACAGACGTCCTGGTCAGGCAAGACAAACCTTGAAGAGGCAGACAAGTTCTGAAACCCTGCCGATAGCTGACAATGAACAAGAGATGGAGCCCAACCAACCATCTATCTCATCACCAAATACTGTGAGTACAAAGACGAACTGTGAGCCGAGCTTGGTTATTTTGGCCACTAAGTTGAGTGGTTCAGGTGCTCATGCCACTGCTACAAATACTGGAATAAATATGTAATAAGACGCATACTTATGACTTCTATGTCAATGCATGAATAGTTTGAAGTTATCAAGTATAAGACTCTTGACATGTCTCTTGTTTCAGGGTGCCAGCATCAAACGTCCACCTGCGCCAGTTCCCTGGATCAAAGTCAGCCAAAACAGGGAGTCAAATGAGATGAAGACTGAGAACGAACAGTTCAACTTATTGGATAGGGTATGTCAAACCTACTTCCCACTAAAGTGATATAACTCTGGAGTATAGAGGGAAGAGTAACATTTAATTATTACCTTTTACAAAATGCATTAGAGTGCACAAGGCCAAACGGTGGTGTTGTCGTGAGCACTGTCGCCCCCCATGGCCCTCTGAAGGATCAGCAGGTGTAGCTAATGGAATGGAATTTCATCAAATGTCAAATTGTCTTTTACATGCCAGCATGCTCAGGAACTATCAGAGCTTCGCCTGGGGATAGAGCAGGTGACAGAGCGTGAGCTGGACATGGCAAAGCGTCTGGAGGACTTCATTATTCAAAGCCAAGACCAGAATGCAATTCTGCAAGCCGAGGTGACTGAGCTCCGGAATCAGCTGGCTGTGCAAGAAGAGCAGCTCGCCAGCGCCACCTTCAGGTAAGATAGTAGAGTTCAGTAGCGATGTGCATGGTGCATTTGTTAACAAATGCATTCAGTTATCAAGCTGGATATATTTATTTTTGCCTGTGTGTTTATGAGGCATACGTGTATTGGGTCTGCATACTGTATTCCATAAATTTGATTAGGTGTAGAAAGCAGTAGACTCAGCTCATCTAACTGTTACTAATTAATATATTATTATAATCAATATTATTATATTATTTTTATTATTAAACATGTGCGTATCATTTATCTATATGTGCATCTCTTTTGTCTGTGTCTGTCACAGGTTGGGTGTGATTGAAGAGGAGAGAGAGGAAGATGAGAGGAAACTAGGTGTTGCAATCGCAGCAGCCGAGCGAATGAATGTACTGGTAAGAGAAAGAGAAAAAACCCAATTATCAAGCTTTGTGCAAGAAATTGTTCACCTCATAATTGTATCAACTCAATCCCATAAGACAAAACTGCTCTGAACTTCACAAACCATAAAACACTGTAGTGTGTTTGTGTGTGTGCAGTTCATTACTATACGCAGGTTTACTTGCCACTTTTGAGCAGCTTCATGGTGAAAAGCCTTTTTTCAAGTGTTTTGTGGCTGAATATTTACACTATTTATGTAATGCATTAAGTATTTGGAGTCCTAAATCTAAATTTAACTAATTTCGGAGTGAATGCAACCATTACTTCATGTTGCTATTAGCATTTCATATTCAGTGCATCTTTTCCATAATAATTAGGTATTATGGAGATATTACGGGAGAAACCCCTTAACTGACAGTTTACAGTAGTTGAATTGCTACTTGAAACTTGTGCCCATGTGTTCACAGGAGGAGCAGTTTGCAGACATGCTGAAGGACCTCCACCAGCTCGGTGAGACCTACAACAGTGGCCAAAACAACATGCAGCACCCTGAAAAGCCACACATCAACAGCAACTGAACTCACACAGCGCAAAGATGAAGAGCTGTGGAATCACAATTTTGTGTTAGTACATACGTAGAGTTAATGTGGGGGCAACTGCTTGAAGTCAGTTATGGCTTCTTTATCAAGTGTAGGTGTAGTTTATGAACATAATTAAAGAGGATGTGAGTGGGCAGAGTCTGACTCAGGTCAACATGAAACCTACTGGAATTGTCTGCATTTCAGCTTTTACTGTATTTTAGCCACACATGTGTTGCATATGTAAACATTTCTGATAAATAAAAAAACTACTCAACTCTCTTTGAATTCTGCCGTGACTCACCGTAAGTGCAACAGTGGTGTCGTTTTGACTTGTACTTGCAGAATATTTTAATTAGGAATTATCATAATACGTTGCTTTATGCGTCTACTTCATTGCAATACTGCACTTTGTGCTTCACTCCATGTATTAAACAGGTCTAATTATTTTGCAAACTAAGATTTTTATTAAAACATATGATCAGCATATGAAATATGATTCACTTACATAGATTAAACTACCCAAGTAATTACCCCACTGCCTACAACATTAACATGCTCATCTCATGTGTTAGGATGTAGGGAAGCTGGTGTTTTTTTATGTAAAAGATAACTAAAGATGGGGCGTAGATCACATACCACAGAGACTCTGACTCTACTCAGAGTCCTTTCTCACATGTCTTCCCCTCTGCCTCCCCCTTTCACTCTATATCTCTGACTGTCAATAAAGCCATTAAATGGCCAAAAAAATAAATAAAAGATAACTAAAGATAATTTAGAAACTTTAAAACTATGCACTCCTGACATCTAGTGGCTGAAGTCAGGGTGAAGTCAGGGTAAGTTGTGTTATGTGTTCACACACCTTCTAAAACATGACTTAACTCATTACCTCACTTAAAACACTGACAGTATCCGTCTAAGAAGCCACTTGGTGAAACACTTGAAAATTAGGAAGAAAGCTAATATGTTTTCATTCAGAAGTCCCTCCAAAAGCTCTTCACCCCTGACACAACGCCATTATAACTTGGCCTCAATAGATTCATAATAGAAAGATTTTAATTTGTGTACAGATTTCTTGTTCATATTGTTAAAACCTGCTACAGATTAGCTGTTTTGATCAGAATGGTGTTAGAATAAGACTGAGCAGAAGTACACAGTTAGACAAAGTAGTGCCTAATGAAACATATGAGGAAACACTGGAGAGGAAGAAGTTAAACTGGCAGGTTATCTGTTGTCCAGACACATTTTGATGTATTGTGTTTTTGGTCGTGTGTGCACTGTCCGGAACCGAAGTCTCACATTGTATTTGGTTAATAAAACAGGTAAACTGAGTAAATGCAGAAATAGGATATATTAACAATATATATCCAATCAATAAACTCAAAACTACTTTCTAATATATAAGCGACAACCAAACTAAATGTATACTAAATTAGCCACCTTCAACTTAGTACCAAAGCAGACACTAAAGAGAAAAACAATGACTGGAGTCACTAACTCACCGCTTTCATAATCAGCACAGAAAGCTCACTGGGGCCGTCTGCTTGGGCCTTCAATCTATTTATCCTTCTGCATCCGCTTAATCAGTAACTGATCACAGGTGTGCCTGACCACTAACAGCAACCTGGGAGGAGGAGCAGGAGGTGGCCCCCGGGAGGAGACAAACGACGACATACCAAAACACAAATCCAGCTGTAGCAGATATCAATATAAAATGTGAAACAGTAACAACTTTGTTTGTTAAAAGTTTGTTTTTGTAGTCTGAAGATCAGTAGAGGTATAATTGCTGCCACATACCTAGCTGCACACTAGTCAAGGCCAATGATTTAATAAGAGACTCATGTTGTAGGAGTGACTGGAGATAACTTATCTGTTGATGATGACTCAATGATGTATAAACTGGGCATATCTATTACCATAATCAAATACTGTTGCATTTCCCTGATCTCCCACAAACTCTTATGATTGTGTGAGATTATGTGCACTGTTTGACTTCAAGATCCTTATCTTTGGGAGAGATTTGTTCACCCACAATTGCATAATGTTGATTCATGAAGTCAAAATTGCGTCTTTAAGGTCAGCATGAAAACACTGACGTGTTATAGCAGAATGTGATCATTCAGAAAGCTATGCAGTATAATGTTTGCAAGTCACTTAGCTTACCAACACATAGCTAACACCAGCTGGCTATCAGCTAATGTCCTCTCTGGCAGTGCTAAAATAATTATTTCACACGCTTAAATGTAATGTAACTCACTAGATACAGACATTTAGATTAGTTACAGTTGGTTGCATTTTGTTGCACCTACAGTTTACCCCTCCAGTGGGCGTGGTTTTCGGCGTATGACGCGAGTGTGACAGGTCGGACTGTGTAGCCATAGCGCTCCCTCACCTGATGCTGCTGACACATCGGTGTTGTTCACACAGCAGCACCACAGTGGGACCGCGAGCTGCATGACGCTGAGGCAGAGTGGGAGCGACTTAAAGTAAATTATCCTGCTTTCACACCCGAGGAGTCGAGGTATTGTGGGATATTTAATACTTTATTATACAATATTTGATACATTAAAGGTTTTTTCTCTCTTATTAGCCTTTCCGTAATTGTTGCATTTTGATATCAAACTCGGCGTCGCGCTCAGTGATCAAACCTCGCTGCAAGATATATTTAATATTTCAAACTGTCGGTTTTTCTGCTATTTTGTTAGCAAAATGCGCCAAACTAGAGGAAGCCCGTCGATATTAAGAATACAAGCAGCTTTGGCAATGAATTGAAACAATATATAGCTTTACTTTCGTTTTCCGCTTGCTTGATAAGTTAAGTTTCGTTTCTTCATCGCAGCGTCACCGGGCGTTTCATCATGGCCGAAATGGACGATGTGCCGTTTTCTCTGCTGAGTCTGGAGGATGAGCTGACCTGCAGCATCTGTCTGAGTCCCTTTGACTGTCCGGTGACTATCCCCTGCGGACACAACTTTTGCCAGGACTGCCTCCTCGCCACCTGGAAGGACTCCTACAGCTGTCCTCAGTGTCGGACCCACTTCTCCACCAAACCGGAGCTGAAGAAAAACACGGTCCTCAGCACCGTGGTGGAGACTTTCAACATGAGGACGAACAAGAGCGAAGTTGTCCTGGTAGCAGAGGAGAGCAAAGCCGAGAAAGAGGACGTGATACGCTGTGATACATGTATGGAAGCAGAAGCGTCCAAGACCTGTCTCACCTGCATGGCCTCTTACTGTGAGGAGCACCTGCGCCCTCATCGGGAAAACCCAAATCTTAGTTTCCACCAGCTGAGTGAGCCTGTGGGCGACCTGTCGGAGAGGATCTGCTCGGACCACCACAAGCTAATGGACCTCTTTTGCAGCAAGCATGGCCGTCCAATCTGCAGCTTCTGCCTCCAGCAAGACCACAAAGGCTGCCCCTTCATGTCTCCCGAGGAGCAGAGGAGCCTGAAAGAGGTGCGTGTGTTTATATATATATATTGAGATGATGAAACAACGTTGCTGTCCACATCAACAGATCAGCCTTTCAAGAGTATCCACATACCAATGAAAGCTGTTCACAGACTTACCAGAGCAGCATAAATTGTTGTGAGCACCTTGAAATAAAACTGTTTGTCTCCATTTGAACGAACCTATTGTATCACGTTTTCTGCTTGTAGTCTGACCTGAGAGACAAGTTGAATTTACTGGACGGGAAGATCACAAAGAATAAGAACGTCATATCTCAAATGACTGACACGGAGAACAACCTGAAGGTAATGGTCAATATTTTCAGTGTAATTAATAATTATAATTAATTTCAAAAATAGTGTTTTAAACAATATTATTGTTATTTTTAAAAGTTTAATTCCACTGAATGCATGCCTGCATGTGTGTGTATGGAGGAGCTGCACAGAGAAACTCAGACACAAAGATCAAAGGAGAGGACAGAAGCAGCATTATTATAAATGAAATTAGAACATTTCTCATCATACTACTCCCATTCAAAAGAGTTGGGGTTGTCTAAACTTTTGTTTTTTCTCTCAATTTAAACTCTAAATTCTGGATTTGATGCACTTTGTTTTTGTTTGTGTTATTTAACCCAGACTTCTTGGAAATCAGTGTTTTTTATTTTTCTGTTTGTTTGGCTTTGGCACTTTTTGTCTGCAAAAGTATCTCTTACATTCTAATCTTATCAAATACGAATGTAAACACTATGGGTGCTATCGTCACTATCTTTTGCTGAGCTCTATAAGTCAATATTATTATTATTATTATTATTGTGGCAGGCCTGGTATTTACTTGTCTTGTTACCCACTGATCTTTTAATGGTTCCTCTCATGATCCAACCCCAGGACTCAGCCACCAACAGGAAGAAGACTTTGGCAGCTGAGTATCAGCAGATGCGGGATATATTGGCCAAAGAGGAGCGTGAAGCTCTGAAAGCAGTGGACCGCGAGTTGGAGAGTGGTCAGACCAAAGTCAAGGGTCTTACAAAGAAGTTCACTGACAACATTGAGAGTATGACCAAAGCTAAAGTAGACATCCAAAGTCTGCTGAATCAGTCCCAAACTCTGGCCTTCCTACAGGTGAGACGACTGTCATCACACATGTAATATACAAAATAGACCAGATGTTGTTGCTGCTACGTTTCATCCCTCACACTGCAATCCATTGTAGTCACATTAAATCTCATTTTTTATTCACAAGAGCAACTAGTATTAACTAGTAGTAACTTTATTCCGACTGTTTTGAATGTTACCTTGTTTCATAGAACAACATTGTGTTCCTCAATCACAGGCTTCATTCATCCTGCCCCAAGCTGTGACCTTTGACCCTTACATCCCTCGAATCAACCTGGACTCCAAGAAGGTGATAGCAACACAAACCTTTGCAGCTGCCCTGAAGGAGTATCTGACAGAGACCCTTAAACAGCCTGTTGAGGCCAGACTACTGACACGTAAACCAGGTGAATATGAGGTTGCATTCGAAGTAGATTTTGAATTAGGAGTTTATTGAAGTATAATGCATCATGTCTAATTGTGTTACAGAACTTAATACTGAGATTGTTGCATCTGGTGAGTTTGAAGTTGATGAAATATAACTTTATTAATAGGGCTGTGCTGAATACCATTGCTTGACAATGAGAGATTCCCAAATGTCATCATATTTTATTATATCACCATAGAAACAACTCGTACAAAGCATGAATAAAGCAGAAATCGGCTCCTAAGTTGGACCTTCAGTCAGCAGCTGTAGCAGACCACAGCACCAGGGGTCACAGTGGCTGTGTAACTTTACTGTGCTGGTGTGGAGTTGGGCAGTCCAAGATCAGACTCCCTGTGTAAGCTTGCTAAATTCAGGTTGCTACACCCACTAACTGAAGTTCCATCTCCAGAGCTTCTTTCTGCTCTCCGACCATTATTTAAATGTAGATTTAAATGTTGACTTAATTTGAATGTTAAGAAATTCAAATGTCAACATTATGAATGAATCTTAGAATTGTTTGGTACAGCCCTGTTTATGCTGTGTTTTGTGGTAATGGTCTACTGGGACTGGCTGGGATCTTCATGGGTGGCTGTGGCTCAGCAGGTAGAGCAGGTCGCTAACAAAATGCAGAGATTGTTGTTCAGTCTCTTAAGCAAGACACACGTTGTTCCAGATGGGGGCATTGAAGCGTGCTGCCATTGGTTTGGTGAATGGGATGAGACAAATTGCAAAGCATTACATAAATGCTGTCCTTTTGCCGTTCACAGATGAGAAAGCAGCTCCTGGCTCTGCACCTGCAAGTTCTGAATCTCAACCGGAATCTGGTATGATTATCTTTACCTTTGCCTGGGTCCAGATCTTTGGATCCACCCACTCCACAGAGCTGACGTCTTCCATCATGACTAGGAACAGTGTTTTCTGTGTTAAAATACATTTGAGTTCAGCAGAGGGACCAACAATTAGCCGCTTAGCACCGTGGGACTCTGTATCACCTGACACTGTGGTTAGTTTTTACTTGGCTCCAGTGGTGTAATGGACATCTGGCATACAAATCCCACTGGGCTGTCAAAAATGTCTATAAAGTTTTACGGAGAAAAATAAGAGTGTTGTTACGACCCAGCCTAGGGGTGACCTGGGTGTAGCATAAAGTGCTCCTAATGTCCCCTTTCCCAACTCCCAAGTAAACAAGAGCATCAGAGTGTTGCAGTCGAATACCAATTTATTGGTTAAACAAAATAATGGTAGTTCTCTTCAGGGTGAGCACAGCCAACAAAACAAACAAAATATCTCCTTTTGAGTATCTGTCTTACCTACCAAATGAATATGAAAGAAAATACAGGTGGTCTTACCTGCCTCCCTAACACACAAAACAGGAGAAAAATGAATACCAAATAAAAAGCTACTTACCCCTGCCTACCAAGACTGCATTTACACATAAGTACCTGGTTTTTGAACCATCACACTAAACAAACACTTGTATAAAAACACTAGTATCAAAACTACAAAAGCACAGCACATGAGGTCTGGCTGGGTGTCAGGACAAAGGGTCAGAGAGAGAGACACTTCAGCAGCCATCTTTTATCAGCTGCCCTGATCAGCTCTTGTCCAATCACCACCTGGTAGGCAAGAGACACACAAAAAAACAGCACCTCCCACTGGGAGGGAGAATTAACCACAGGTATAAACAGAAAAAAATATACAGCAAGCCTAAATGACCCATGGTCGAAGGCTCAGTCTGCTCCTATGTCCTCACTTCAATCGTTTTACTAGCAAAATGTAAGCATTGTGGCCCGATATGCAAATGGTGAAGAGGCATATTGGGCACAGCTGTCTTGATGAAAACACATGCTCATATAGCTTACAGTTCGTCATATTTCACCATGCAGTAAGTTCACTGGATTAATGCTTTAGTTACTTCATTAGAAGCAGTAAAGACTTCCTTTTCTGCATTCTTGTAGCTGAGCTACACATAAACAGTGACACTAAGATTGGACATCTCCGACTCACACACAGCTAACATTACCCTCCACAGAGAAGCAAAGAAACAGAAACTTTGTGAATGTGTCGGTGATGGAGTAACTAAAACTAACACATTAACTTACTTAAGTAGTGCTCTGAGGTGTTACTCCCAACACTGATGAATAAACACTTGGGTGCAAATGTTTTCTCATTTCACCTTCTCTGTTTTAGAAGTAAACAAGCCTCCGAAGCAGAAGAGACCGCCCAGGTCCCACAGTCCAGGTCGTCCACCCATCCAGCCATTATTCCGGGCACCTGCACCATATTTTGCAGGGCCACATGGAAACTTCTATCCACCACCACCAGGAGCCTATTATGGTGGTCCTCGATTTATGGGAGGACAAAAGACAAGTAAGATATAAACATGCAGTCATACAGAGGCCTGAAAGCAACACATAGACTACACCCATCCTCACCTATCACTTTTCTGCTGAAACCTGCCATCATAATCATGTGCTCAGTGCTAGGTGCAGGTGTATTTGTGGAAAGCTTCACAGTTGAAGATGCATAAAAAAAGTATAATGAAGCCAATTACTAATTTTGTTGCAGATACTAACATTGGCATTTTTTCAAGGGGTAAGTTGGTTCATGGTGAAATTGGGGAAAACAAGAAATCAAATCCAAATCAATTCTTATTTATATTTTTTTCTCAAATTGGTGCTGTGATGTGTAGTGGGCAGTATTGCATTAAACTGTTTAAAGTCAAATTAATTAAGAAGACTATTGTAATGACATTATCTGACATGTTCTCAGGGGCTTATGGGGGATTTACACCTTTCAGCCCTGGAATTTACCAGGAACCTGGTATGTTTATCTGCCAAACACATATGCTTTATTATATGTGTTAAACACTGACGTGATAATTAATTGTTCAAGTATAAAATGCATTTTCTTTTGCCTATCACTAACTCAGAGCCGCAATCGACTGGTCCAGGTTCTCAGCCCAAAGCAGCTTCAAAGAAGAAATCTCGACGTAAGAAAATGTCTATATTTTTATCAGACTTATAGAAAACAGTAGCCATGTTTCCATTAAAATCAAATTGAATTTTGAAACAAAAATTTTGAAATGACACATGAATGAACTGGTTCAGAGTGAATAACTGCAACAAAGCTGAGTGAGCATACTTTCATCAGAAGATGGCAGTGTAATTTATTGCTGTAGGCTAATCCGTCAGTAGAAGAAGTAGAGATTGCATGAGAGAAAAACAACAAAAAAGAGGTTGCTAATCAGACAACTTTGCCACTCACAAGCAAAAATGGAAAGAAGTCTTCAGGAATTAGATTCAATTAGAAAAATTATTCTTTCATGTCAGCTTGTCTTGACCGGCACAGCTGATCTGTCATGTGAGTTAAATGTTCACTACATCAGAGTTATTCGGTAAAAGCATTTCCATCTCCTGTAGAGCACATTAACTATGTTAAAAATGTGTTGATGGAAACACGACTAATAATAATGCGCTACTGTCCCTACCTGCTAGTCCTTATATAAGTCACAGAATGTTTTTACTTTATCAAAGTTCATTGTTAAGTTTTGGACAGGCTCCTAAATGCAAATCGTTGAATATTTGAATATTCAGGATTATACAAAACACTTATTGCAGAATTACCATTGCATTCACATAACAAATGTACTATGCTTTCAATCTTCAGAACCAAAGCCTTCCCCAGCCACAGAAGGCAATATGGGAAATAAGACACAAGCCCGTTCAATGGAAAACCTGTTGGATTTCGATGGGAAAGACAAACTCAAAGGCTGTGCTTCTGCAGCTGAAACCAAAGAGAAACCAGGTATACATCCACCATCCATGGAATGAGTACATCCATTTATTATCATAACATTTTCTGTGACTGATGATGGAGGGTTGTAAAAATACATATATATTCAACCCCAATTGCAAAAAAAATTGTTAAGTTGTACAAGACCAAATATCTAATGTTCAATCTGAGAAATGTTAGTTTTGTTTTTGTTACCAGAGATATAACATTTTCCCTTGTTCTTTTTCTTTCTCACATCCGAGGCCTACAGTACCCACAATACACTTCAGACCACCAGATTTATTTCTATTTAACTGTAGTCTTCAGCCCCAACCGACTCAAGTAATGTCACTTGAGGCAATTATATCATTGTGCAGCTTCCACTGAAGCCACAAGAGTATTTATAAAACTTTTACACATAAAGCAACACCTGTAAACAGACTGTAATGTGTAAATTCAGTGATTTAACCTATTGTTAAAGCTTTTATATTGTTATCCCTGAACCTGATGATGAATATTCTTTGTCTTTAGTTGTAGAAACGTCGGACATTCCCCCAAACATAACATCTGCTGAGAAAAGAAGCGAGCTTCTGAAGTGTAAGTGTGTGACTGTAACAGGTATTTCTCCTCATATCTTTAAGAAACTGATTTGATCGGTCTCTTTTTTGGTTCTTACCAGATGGCACGATACTCACTTTGGATCCGAAGACAGCCCACAAACGCATAGCACTGAGTGAAGACTTCACCAAGGCAACTGTGTCAGATGGACACACGGACTACCCCGATTGTCCTGAACGCTTCGCTGTCTGCTCCCAGGTGCTCACTTCCAAGGGTTTCTCTAGAGGCCGCCACTACTGGGAAGTCAAACTGAGCAGCAACAACTTCATTGGTGTAGGCTTGGCCTACAGCAGCATCGACCGCAAAGGTCCCACCAGTCGACTGGGCCGCAACGCCCAGTCCTGGTGTGTCGAGTGGTTTAACGTCAAGCTGTCAGCTTGGTATAACAGCAGTGAGACGGTGCTGGCCAATCCAAATCCAAAGCGCGTAGGTGTGCTGCTGGATTGTGAGGAGGGCACTGCTACCTTCTATAATGTGGGCGACAGAGCCTATCCCTTCCACTCCTTTGTGTTCCCCTTTGCTGAAGCTGTGTATCCAGCTTTCTGGATTTTCTCAAGTGGCTCGTCCGTCACTTTGTGCAAGCTGCAGGCATGAGAAGCATTATGCACAAAAGTATCCTAAGCAGGCACACATGTACACATGTTAAGGCCTTTATGCTAATCACAATCAATAATAATGTAAATTTTGTGCTGTTGGAATGGGTCAGGTGAAACAATGATTGTCTTCACTTCTAATGCTTTCTCTTAGTCCTTCTGTTAGCTCTGCTTAAACTGAGAAAATGAAGGCAGGTATAGTGGTTGTTACTCTGCCCAGCCTGAGGTTATTAGAGACAGACTGCTTAAAGCAGTACAACTGAAATGAATGGCACATTGTAGCTAAGTCCTTAGCTGTTGTCGTTTGCTATGCTAGCTGTGATTCATTCAGCTATTGAATTTGTGGTTGTAGGCCGAAAGAAACAGGCTGGCCTTTTAACACAGGAAAAACAAAGTAGCTTGTGTTTTCTACTCTGTAAACTGCATCCGAAAGTGATGCAGTCATGCAGACACACTGTACACTTACTGTACAGCATGTGGTCCCCTGTATTGTGAATGTGACTGGGTAAAGAAGTGAATTGATTATGTCACTCCCCAGCATATGTCAGTACAGCATCTTCATGTACGGTCTGCATGTGTAAAATGTATAATTGTTTTGGAGTGTAACTTTTATGGTTATAGGGTTTGGGGATATGGACAAAATATATGTTTTTTTGATTTCCCTCTTACTCTAGAGATCCAACTTTTGATACCAACACGGTAGCATGTGGTTGCACTTACTCAACCGACCCTGTTAAAATGGGTTGAGGGTTCTGAGAAGAATGCTATTGTCTAGAAATAGATTTGTTCCTGTAATGCTGTTCATGCATAAGCAGCATACCAGGGTTGGATGATATGGTAAAACTTTGCAATCAACCATTGTACTAGCGATTGCTGAAATGTTTTGTTGGGAGCGTGTCAGTAATCCGACTTTTTTGCTGTAGTATCAGCTTGGTGATGTGTTCGAGGGGCATGTTCACTATGTCCCACAAGCTCTTTTAGCATTCTTGATTAGTTAATCTCTCCCTTGTTGTGACACTATTTCACCCCGTGTTGGCTCTCTGTGCTACTAGCTCGCTGAATAAGTGTCTGCCGTTGAGTAGTCTCACAGAGCTAGGCAGTGTAGGATCACCATGCTTCTTTTTAGCACTCTGCTGCTGTGCGCGGCTGTGATTCCACTGTGTGCTGCGTCCATATGCGACGTGGTCAGACTTTATCATTTATCATGCGTGTTCTCCCTGTGTCGGTGTGGGTTCTCTCCTGGTACTCCGGCCTCCTCCCACAGTCAAGAAACATGCAGTGTAGGTTCAATTGGTGACTCTAAATTGCCCGTAGGTGTGAGTGAGAGAGTGAATGGTTGAGTGTCTCTATGTGTCAGCCCTGTGATAGACTGGCGTCCTGTCCAGGGTGTACCCCGCCTCTCGCCCAATGTCAGCTGGGATTGGCTCCAGCCCCCGCGACCCGGTTCGGATAAGCGGTTAAAGATAATAAATGAAAGTATCTGTATGACCCAGCCCTATATCGTTACTTCCTCAACCTTTGACTGATTCGGCTGATGAGAAGACAAGTCCTATTGACGATGTTTCCATCAAGTTCTGACAGTCTCTCTTTCCTTCTGTTTCTTTAAATATTATGGCATTCTGCCTTTATTGGTGGAGTTTAAGCCTGGGAATAATGAGGAGAAGAGAAGGATGACATGCAGCAATGGTCCTTGGCCAAATTTAAAACCAGGGTTGCATGCATGCATGGTGTGCCTCATAGAAATAAAATGCTATACGATTTAGCATCTATGGCAGGCACATTAAAACAACAAGCCATCAGAATGCTCCCTGGGCTTTTCATAAGGTGTTAGAAAGGTAGTTCAGGGTATAATTCTGCAGGGGTTAATTACTTGTTGTGTGATACAAAGTTTACTCCGGCTTGTGTTGGCTGAAGTGCACTGGTAACATTTCTTCATGTGGCACCACAGGAGTACACGAGTGGTTGGTCAGTGTGCATACTGATCACTTAACCACAATCGTGCTCATGTTGGAGGTGCTAACAGGTGACAAATTGTATGGGTATTGAGCAGAAGAGATCTGTCAGTACATAAGCAGTGATGTTAGCAGTTTGTTCTTTGTGACTCTGTGTCGGTGCTTGGTTCAGAAGACACTGTTATTTCTTTCACTGATAATTTTACTAACTGTTGGTTAAAGTAAAATGATGTCCGGCACTTCAATGCACTTCAGTTATGGAAATGTAATTTAATGTTGCATGCCAGCATTTGAAGTACTACATGTACAGTCTGAACCTGCATAGTGAAATCTGCTGTTATCACTATGTATTAATGCAATAGAGGATCATGGTTTGGGATACTAGAAACTGAAACTGTTGAGAGCTTTCCCATACCAATGTATGTGCCCATGCTTAGAACTACAAAGGAGTTTGTTTATTTCATGCAACATTTATTTTTTTGCTCATGTCTTCTGTTGGCTTGTAAGAATATTGTTGATCACCCACAAGTTCTAGCTTGGAAATATCTTTTGTTTGTTTGCTGATCCTCACCTGAAATGCACTTCATGGTAATTTGCATCTAATACTTTTAAGAATTTAATTAAATTGGCTTTGACTCTGTGTGCTTTAAAAAAAAAACTTCAAACCACCTTTTCTGTAATATGATTGTTGTGTTCAGTGTACTTAACAGGAGATGCATGACTTACATGTTTGTAATACGAAGGACCAATTATTAATAAAATTTCTTCTTCTGACTCTGTGTTTTTTTTTCTTTCTTTTTAAGAGTGTTTTAAGGAGCAGTCACATATTTGGGGAAAATTCCTCTTTTGCTGTCTTAGATGACAATATAGATATTAACTCCAATCTGTGTCTCCTTCAGTTGTGGGTACAGAAACACAGATTATCTTCTAACACTACTGTCAGTGATCATTGTGTAAACTATTAATTTCTCAAAATGTTAATTTGCTTTTATTCTTTTGACCATTTCTCAAATAAATATTGTTGGTTGCCATCCAGCCTTAGGAGAAGCATCGTGGACATTCTGAAGACTGTTATTATTTTAATTATGTAAAGGTGGCATATGATGCCGACTGCAGCACACAACATTTTTCCATCAGTAGATGATGCATTTTCTGCCCTGCAATGTAAAGCATCGTAGTGTTATTTAGTATACACTTGGCCTCTCACTCTCCCTCTTTCACACATACACGCGCGCGCGCACAGAATTGCTTCATGACCAATATTCATGGCGTAATCACGTCATGAGTAGTCATGAGACGGAGATAATAAAAAAAAAGTGCGAGTGACCTGAAGTTGCCTGCTAAATAGAAAAGGTAGGTGGGAATACACCTATAACCGTCCGATACACACAGATCATGAGGATGTCTTGCATGTAATGTGTGTGTGTGTTTTTCTTTTTTTTTTTCAGTTTACCAAGTTAAGTTTCGTTTCTTGCTCTCAGCCTAATCTGAGGTTTCATCATGGCCGAAATGGACGATGTGCCGTTTTCTCTGCTGAGTCTGGAGGATGAGCTGACCTGCAGCATCTGTCTGAGTCCCTTTGACTGTCCGGTGACTATCCCCTGCGGACACAACTTTTGCCAGGACTGCCTCCTCGACGCCTGGAAGGACTCCTACAGCTGTCCTCAGTGTCGGACCCACTTCGCCACCAAACCGGAGCTGAAGAAAAACACGGTCCTCAGCACCGTGGTGGAGACTTTCAACATGAGGACGAACAAGAGCGAAGTTGTCCTGGTAGCAGAGGAGAGAAAAGCCGAGAAAGAGGACGTGATACGCTGTGATACATGTATGGAAGCAGAAGCGTCCCAGACCTGTCTCACCTGCATGGCCTCTTACTGTGAGGAGCACCTGCGCCCTCATCGGGAAAACCCAAAATTTAGTGTCCACCAGCTGAGTGAGCCTGTGGGCGACCTGTCGGAGAGGATCTGCTCCGACCACCACAAGCTGATGGACTTCTTCTGCAGCCAGCATGGCCGTCCAATCTGCAGCTTCTGTCTCCAGCAAGACCACAAAGGCTGCCCCTTCATGTCTCCCGAGGAGCAGAGGAGCCTGAAAGAGGTGCGTGTGTTTGTCTATTTGTAAATCTATCCGTTTGAGGTCCAATTTATGAGGAAAGTTTTTGAAAAAAGTGAGGACATTTCTTCAAAGCCATGCTTTAGGGGTAAGACTTGGTTTTAAGTTTCAAGTAAGAATTAGTATGTTAGGGTCAAGGGGTAGGCACTGAGTAAGGAATGCCTTATGTGAGTGAGAGTCTTCACAAAGATACAAGACTGTGTCTGCATAATAAAAATTGTTATTTAAAAGCAATTGTTATATTTATTTGGGGCGCAGAAAAACAGCAATACAAGGTCTTATGGCACGTTCAGGTTTAGTAGGTGCTTGTGTAGTCTTGCAGTGCCAGGCGAACAGGGCATATGCAAAATCCAAAAACGTGGAAACACTAGCACATTGCCAGGTGTTGAATACTTGAGGCAGAACAAAGATAAACTGGCAGACAAAACTGGCAGTAAACCTAAAGACTCATCTTGCGAAGGGCTCACCAAGACACAATGCAACATTGAACCAGGGGCATGAAGAGGCGGGGCTAATGGCTCAATCCCTACCTCCTATGCCACAACTTTTAGCACCCTTGCTCAGACTACTTCCATATTTTAACTCACTTTTACTTTAACTTTTAACTTTGCTGGTTACCACACACCTGTTAAGTTTCGTGGCGGCATCTTGTACTGTTGCGATGCAATCGCATTGACAAAATATGTCCATAGCCTGACCGATATGCAAAGTACTTAAACCTGTTTCTGCAGTAGTTCCTGCTACAGTGGGTATCTGCAGTACCACATTTTGCCATGATGACACACACAAACTCCATAGGTGAAAACAATAGTAGCCACACGCTGAGGCAGCTGGAAACAAGGGAGTGTATAAACAGGGTGGGAAATGTCAAAATCAGGGACAGCTGAGTGAGCTATAGGCCTGGATAATCAAGGGCGCAGGAAACAAGAGGGCAAGATATGTAACAAACAAGAGCCAATAGTCCTCCAAAATAAAACAGATAGCAGGATGCTATAGAATTGTGGGTAAATGTCTCAGACAAAGTGCTGACTTACAGAATGCGCATAAAGAGCTCGACATATATCCGAAAGGCCCACTGAACGGCATGTGGGCTCTCTGTTGCTCGCTACAGTACATTCAATAAAAGATGAAGAGTGAGACCAGAGATGTTGCATTGTAGCAAACATCTCAGGCATTGCCAAGCAACTGAGCCATTCTGAAAAAGGCATGATTTGAACGGGCGCTGCACTAGTTTTAATGGGAATTCAGTAAAATCTCCCGGCTTCTCATATATGGACAACTTGTCAGATACACTGTGTAATGTAAATAAAGCTACTTAGTAAGTAAACTTTGAGTTCCTCCTAACTGTGCAGACTTTCTTGCTCTTTATACTATATCGTACATATAAGGGTTCGCTCTGAGTGTCTAATATTACCACAGGTGGGTTAATGTGGTAGTTACTTGACAGCCCGGTGTGTCTCATACAGATGCTTACGGGTGCCTTGTTATTTGGTATCAGGCGCCGAGTGCCATGTCACAGCGATGGCTTAGTCTTCAGAGGGTTAATCAGTTGATTAATTCATTTCTATTAGAATTATGATAACCTGTGGTGACTTTTTTTTAATCTGCAATTATTGTTAATTACCATTGAAATTAATTATCCTGAATTCTGCAACTGTGAGTCTGAATATCAGTTACACTAAGGCTGTTGGTCTTCTTTTTTTCTACAGCATAAACACAGTAGGACACCACTGTAACATACAGTAAACATGAAGGAGCCACCAGCCGGTTAGTTTAGCTTAGCATAGTATAAAACATGAAACAGGGTTTCCCCAGCTAGCTGATAGGGAATTTCTGTTATTCTTGGACAGAGCCAGACTTGCTGCTTTTTCCCATTTCCTGTATTTTTGCTAAGCTAAGTTAAGTTAAGCTAAGTGAAATGCTGGCTGCTGCTACACATGCTCAAACCTATAGTTCAAACACAGAAGAATAAAATTCTTACTAAAACATAACTTGTGCATCAGGCTTACCATTGAGCCTGTGGTGAGCAATTAAGCAGATTCTGCACAAAACAAAACATAAAACCTTTGTGTACTGAAGCTATGTTCTCTATCTGTCTTTCTAGTTGGACTTTAGAGAAAAGTTGGGTTTGCTGAACGAGAAGATTGAGAGGACTGAGACTGTTATGTTTCAAATGAAGGACATGCAGGGTAAACTGAAGGTAATTTCCATCGATTACATTTCCACAAGATTAGGAAACAAATGAAAAAGTGATTTATTGAATTGCAATGGCAATTACATCATGTCAGTTATATCTATTAACATTTTGCTTTCTTTTTTTCATATGGTCCTTGCCTAGAACACAGCAACCAACAGGAAGACAGCATTGGCAGCTGTTTATCAGCAGATACGGGATCTGTTCGTACAAGAGGAACGCGAGGCCCAACGTGAGGTGGACCACGAACTTGAGAATGGCCTGATGAAACTTCAGGACATCATGAAGAGATTTACTGAGAATGCTGAGAAGATGACAAAAGCCAAAGAGGATGTCAGCAGTCTGCTGAGTCAGTCCGAAAACCTGGCCTTTCTACAGGTGGGACGAACATTGTCACAGAAAGATTAAGTAAAGGAGGGGGACATTGAGGGGTAGCCTACAGACAAATGAGACAGCACAGACAGTACAGTAAAGGTGACTGGGGTCTGTGCTCTGTTTCAGCCAACACAGGTTGTATTAGAGCAAATGTGTTGAGTTTTCATGAGAGCTACAGAGATTTGTTGACATTCAACAGAAAGTTTTGCTGAAACATTTGCTGGTTTCAGCTTCTCAAATGTTTTCTTGCCAGACTCCATACACTCTTGCAAGACATCCCATTAAAAGTATTTCTTCTCCTTTGTCTCTCACAGGCTTCCTTTGACTTGCCTCGAGCAGTAAAGTTTGAGCCTCACGTGCCTCGAATCACCCTGGACTCCAAGAAGGTGATAGCAACACAAACCTTTGCTGCTGCCCTGAAGGAGCATCTGACAGAGACCCTTAAACAGCCTGTTGAGGTCAGACTACCAGTGCTGAAACCAGGTGAATATGGGGTTCCTTTTTGAAGCGAAGATTTTACATTTAGAGATTTTTTTTATAAAGAAGTAATGTCCAAGTCATGTCTACGTCAAGTATATGTCAATTTTTTCAGAACTCAACACTGGCATTGTTGCATCTGGTGAGTTTGTGTCATGGGAGATATTGGAAATTAAAAGCAATGTTGACTTAATCGTTTTTCTGTTCTACATTCTGAGTTTTTAAAAAAATCACTGTGCTGGGATTTTCTAATTGCAGTCCTTTCACAGATGCAGCAGCTCCTGTCTCAGCATCTGCAAGTACTGAAAATATTTATTCTGAGCCGCAACCTGGTATGTTCATCTCTATGAAGATATTGTTTAAATACTGTATTACATCTACCTACAGAATAATATATGCTCATTTGTATGATAAACATACACACACATTGTAGCTTTCAGATTACAAAAATATGCAAAATCTTCTGATTTGTGCATGTCAATATGTGTGTGTGGTGTGCATACTGAATCTTTGGAGTGGGTGCATGAAGTATCTTCTCATGTCACTTTTTCTGTTTTGAAGTACCAGAGCCTCCGCAGCCAAGGTCCTACAATGCAGATTGTCCACCCATCCAGCCATATTTCCAGCCAGTTCCTGTGCCTGTTTACATAGGCGCACACTCAGGCTGGAATCCACCCCAGCATCCACCAATCTCCTATAGGGGTCCTCGATTTACACCAGGACAAAAGACAAGTAAGTGAGATATAAACATACAATCCTTCACACAGTATCACGTTTTTGTATTGATTATTACAGTATGATTAAGGAAATTTAAAAATTGCTTCATCAGGATCATTTGAAAGGTGCTATAATCACAAATTCAACACAAAAATCTTAATATAATTTAGTCTGTATCATCTGGGCATGAATTAATGGAACCAACGAAAGGCCAATCAACCAGCCCACCAAACAATCAAAAGACATAATGATGTCATGCAATAAGCAATAAAATATAATAACTTCCCTACATAGTCAAATCTGCAAATCTGAATTCTTTAAACTAAAGACCCTCAGAAATCTCAAGAAAAGAATACCTTCACAGGAAAGAAAGTTGTCTGTAAGCCAGCTCATAAAGTGACCCCAAACAAGGCTGGAGAAACCAAGAGCCACACAGTCAAAAAAGGTACAAGAGAAGTACATTTTGGTAACGAAAAAGTATGTTTTTTTAACTCATAAATCAAACTTGCATAGTGAAACTTGCAGAATTCTCTAAACTAAAGACCCTCAGAAATCTCAAGAAAAGAAGACCTCACCAGGAAAGACAGTTGTCTTTAAGCCAGCTGATAAGTCGACCCCAAACAAGGCTGGAGAAACCAAGAGCCACACAGTCAAAACAGGTAAAGATTGGTAATGAAAAATATGTTTTTAACTAGAAGTCAAACACTTATGGGTGTAAAATTGGTCAATTACGGCTAATTTATCGTAAAGATATCAATTATTTTTGTATAGTTGGTCTCATGTCAGCTGATCGCAGCTCCAGCCACCTGCAGCCCGGGTTCGGAAAAAGCGGTTAAGGATAATTACTGAATGTATGATCTCAAGTTAAAGTTCCTGAAGCAATGGTTTATTATGCTTGTAATAAACCAGGTCAATTGACAGGTCTAACGGGTTTTTATGGCTTATCTAAGCAACATGTGGTATGTTATTATAGTTTTAAAGGTATGATATAGTAGGGGCAGTGAAACTGCCTCCTGACAGATTATTTTTCCATTCTGGTCATCACTAGATTGATCTCAGTGGGAAATTAAGGAAATAAATGTGTTTTCTATTGAGGTGACAGAATGTGAAGTATGAGAGGCTGCTTTGCACATTGAGTTGACTTTTTGTTTTGTATTTGCACAGGTTGTTCTATGTCCAAAACTGAACATCCTGACCATGTCTAGCTGTGCTTTTTCTGTACCTGACCTCTGACCACATTGCATTGGCAGGACTTTACTCTTTACTTTCATAATCGCTTGAATTGGGCGTTGACTTTTTTCATCGCCATCTGTCATAAGTGTTTACATTGAAGGTGGTGGCCCAGTAAACACGTACCTGTTCACTTACAATTCAGAAACTTGTAGAAGTGCTTTAATATGACATGAACATGTATTCACCCAAATACAAATACAAAAGAACATATATGCATACTTACTGGAAACAAGCGGAGGTTTTTGTTTGTCTCTGAGATTTCTGCTGCCAGACACATACAGCAAATATGCATCTACATTAGCATGTATTTGTGTTTCTCGCCCATTGACGAATGTATGTCCGATGTACTTTTAGCTCTGTTTTAGTCTCCACCAATCCTGAGGGAAATATCAACCTCTTAAGCTGCTAAATACATCACTATGTTCACCAGCTAGACTTTTAGGTCACTCCCTAACCCTCAATTTATGATAAGAGTATAGTGATTTCAACATCTTTAAGGTATCGTGTAATAAACAAAATGATTGACATTTTAAAAAGTTGGTGGCACCAGAGGACTGAAATGGTCAGGAATCATCTCTGTATCAAATTGTATTTTTACACAGGTAGGACACCACTTTGGATGAAAGTTAAGGATGCACAGACAGACTAGCAATAAAATGTTT